>DWCF01000015.1:0-100774 GCA_018230265.1 Delias oraia | reverse complement strand
TGGGATGTCGTAAGAGGCGACTAAAGGACACTTCACCGGAGGGTGGGCAGCAGCGCCCTTCGAGTACAGCAGATACTTTGCGATCACCAACCCGCCTGCCAAGCGTGGTGATTAAGGCAAATAACCCCCCTTATGATAGATACAAACATGTATATATATTTTAATTTTTTAAGGGTATCACATCTATACTCCCGCTGGAAAATTGGTTGTGAGTCACGCGAATCCGAAAGGCAACAGTTAAAAAACAAATCGACTATGAATTTCAACGATCATCACACAGTTTTATTGGAATATTTAGATTCGCGTGTTATAGCAAACTTTTTAGACAATCCATTTATTATAGAGGTATTTCTTCTTTTGTAATATAGCTTACAACGGAGCAGGCATGTCTCCCATATGGTGAAAGAACACCGTCGCCCATGGACAACCGCGCCGCAGTTCACGCATTGGTTGTGTTGTCGGCTTTTTTTAAGCCACTTAAGTGGCATATTTAAGAGCCTCCGATATCCTCACTCACTTAGCGAAGCACAGCACAAGTACCGTTTCACGTTGAGTATTCTGTGTATAATTTTTATTATATAGGTAGCCTCATAGCAAAGTGATTATAAAAACCAACGACGTAGCGAGAGATATCGGTTTCGATTCCAGGTCGGAAAAAAAATTAAAATGCCTAACACTATATTACTCATGAGAGAACCATGATGTTCCACTATTTGGGGCGGCTCGTCCGAAGTGGTACCACGGGATCGCAGAATACCAGCACGAAAATTGAAATTTATTCTTGAAAATTACTGTTTCGCTGATTAAGTAAGGATCTCGGAGGACCATAAAATAATAATAACTAAGCGACTTAAAATTCCAGCAATACAACCAAAGTGTGCTTGGGCGACCGTGATCTCTTACCTTAGAGGATGTCCACCTGCTCTGTTGACGGAAAAAATCTTAACAATTTATCGGTTTCTAACATTTTAAATAAGAAAAAAATACCGTGTCTGTATGAACTGCCTTTATAAATGCAAAAGGTACCTACCAACATTGAATAAGGAAAAATTCCGATTACTGTAAAGTATGTTTATATTTTAGATCCGCGGAACGCTTTTCCCATCAACAATTGACGAATCATACTTTTACGGCGAGAATAAAGCAAATAAAAGCACGGACGAACTAGACATTCCAGTAGCAATTGCAAAGATTGACACGTCTTCACTATCTAAAGGGATTAATGCCGTAGTTAGGGGAGAATATGCATTATATCCCGTGCAATGGCGTATAAAAAGTCTGGATCGAGAGGATATTTGCACAAATGATATGAACGGAATCGGAAAGTGCTTAAAGCCAGATATTATTCAGCCGTCTATCATATTAGAGTCGCAAATGACGTTAGAAGTTTCAATAGGTTTCGTTGGATGTAAGCCAAGGGAATTGACCTTGAGTTTTTCTAGATTATACAGTGTTGTCATCGATTCGGACACAGTCATGGCCATTGTCCGAAAAATAACTGAAATTAACGATGAAGTATTGGCGGAATCGGATAGGGATAATTTATTAACGGGTTTCGTGGCTGATCTCGGCGATAGGGCACTTTTGTATGTGGAAGGGCGACGTCACGGTCCGATATTGAGGGTGTGGCATATGGCCGAGAATTTCTATTCGAGAATGAAGACGTTATACTCGTCGTCGTCGAATTACGGGTCGAGATTATATCCCGGTAAGAACATACGTGATTCTAATAATTTATGCAAGATTATTATTACAGATAAGTAGTTTTTTTTTAAATTTCTGTACCATTCATATTCTGTGTTTCATAAGTAAGCCAACAGAGTTTGCCCGACACATGGAATGATTATAAGATCATCATACAATATCGAGCTAGTTATTTTTAAACATAGTATATTATCAATATTTGTATATTGTATATGTGAAACTTATCAATACAAAAAACACGACTGATTTGGTATTTTTTGGTATTTAGCCATTTTGGTTCGCGAAAAAGATATTTCATTTCAATTTATGTGTATAGATATGGTTTCGGCGCCCATTCCATTTATTTTATTGAAAATGTACGTGCCCCTGTCTTTAATATTGGCGTGTCCTCAAGTGTATGTTGGGCCCACTTTACCACTGCCTACTCGATCCGTAAGTATCTGTTATCTTTTAGAAACTAAACCGAGGAAATACATAATCTACAATATTTGATCTTATAAAATATTTATTAGTAGTGGATCCAGCTGACGTCGTTCTGGCCGTTCTGGTACGCTACTGGGTCCTATTTACATAAAACTTTTTGTTATATTTCGCCTAATTTACACAATATTAATAATTTTTAATATGTGATTCTGATGTATATATATATTATTGTAATGTTTCATTAAAATCCATACAGTAGTTTTTGCGCGAAAGTGTAACAAATATCTATTAATCTATCTATCCAACAAACTTGTACGGTTCTACTTGTAACATTAGAAGTAGATATAATTAATGTTAAAATCATTTAACGATTGAATTAATACATACTGATAATATAAACTACCGCTAAACTTAAAAAAATATCTATGTACCTACGTCTGTTCAAGATATAATTTATACTTAACATGATTTGATTAAAGGCGCTGCTAAAGTTTGATCGGTTAATTGCAAACAATTTGAGAACAACGCCATATCGCAACGATATGCCGTCGAATGAAGAGTTAAAAAGTTTCCGTTTGGAACTGTGTTCGCCACCCCGACCGGGTTGTTATTTGGAGGATATTAATTTAGGTGAGTTATTTTATCGGGTTAGATGCGTGTTTATCATAATTTTTCAATTCTATAAAGCAAAAATTCAGCCTGATATGGAGTATTACTCCCACCTCTGGGCGGGACTCTGGCGTTGCATAGAGATGTTGGTTCCCTCAGCATATTATATTGCATTTATTACGGACAATATACTAAGGAGCTATTTGGATTACCGGCAGCTGAATTTCATCATCGAACATCGAAGCAAAATACAAAGTTTTTAACGCATTTTGTACCGCATAACACCACTCTGTGGGATCAACTGCCTGCAGGACTATTTACAAACCAATACAACAAAAAAGGACCATCACAAAATATTTTGTGTCAACATCAAAAAAGGACCATCACAAAATATTTTGTGATGGTCCTTTTTTGATGTTGATTGATGAATACAATAGTATCTATCTCTGAAAGTTCGGCAACTTAGACGCGGCACTGCAAGGGCTAAGGGCGTCCAAATGCGGTGGACTTTTTATCCTAAACGCATTAATACTTTTTTACGCACCCGCGGCTCGGTGTGGGGCCGATGTTGTCCTTGGGCGAAGGACAGCTTGCTCCAGATCGTTGAATGAAGAGAATGAGAGTTTAATTTGTTCAAATAGATTTTGTTAATGATATGCTAGTAAACGTGACGTTATTTTGACATAGACAAAGATCTGTATGTCGCCCTATTAAATTGTATTATTTTTTTTACAATAAAACTAAAATAATTGTCCATAATAACACTTGATTCCGAGGGAAGTTCTGTATAATTAATAATGTTTTGAACTGATTTCACCTTTAATTAAAATTAATTAATTAAATGAATTTAATGAGACTAGTAAATATGAGCTTTAGGATACATCAGAGGCTTATAGAAATGTAATGTAACGGTTATATTTCTATTTCTAGTACCGAATACATCCCATACGCGAAATGATTTACTCACAAAGAAGTATTCGAAGAATTAGTTTTATTTTGTATGTTTTTAATAAATATTTTCAAAGTCAACGATTGGTTTGTTTTATTCTACATACTACTCAACAGCGAGAATCCTGTTAAAGGATAAAATATATGGAACAATTTGTAATTATATTTTCAACTATTATGTTTAATAATTTGTAACGGTTGGCTTTCAATAATTGATTTAGTCTATTATATAATAATTTTAGATTTGATTTTAATTTTTGATTAAAGCTACTGATAGTTGAGTGAGGATAACGGATGCCTTTAAAAACGCCTTAAAGTTAAGTGGGGTAAACAGCCGGCAACACAATCAATGCGCGAACTGAAGCGCGGTTGTCCATTTGCGGCTGTGTTCTCTTACTATATAGGAGATCTATATGATCCGTTGTCCGCTACACCATAAAAACGGAGAAAATATTTTTACGAAATAACTATATAGGTTCTATTTTGGTATTTACAGTTTCCTTTATGGTCAAAACTAAATTAGGTTTCTACTTTTGATATAATCTTAAATTTAGTTTTAAAAGAGTACTATTTCTATAGTCCAGAGAATACCAGATGTTGTTTACTAACTAAATAAAGGCAGCTATTTGAACTATCCCCGAGGCACTGCGGTTTCCTTCTCTCCTAAACCTAACAGTTAATTACTAAATAATATAAGTTTGGTAATAAAGGATTTCTAATAAATAATAAATAATTGATTAAGAACTATAAATTCATCATTATGGATATATTACTTTTAAATAAAACTACTATTATACTATATATATACTATGATATAATACTATATTATTTTATTTAAAACAATGGGATTCACTAAACTTCATAGTGGTAAACACAATTCATGTTTAATTTACATATTTAGTCTATAACATTACCATGTGTTACAATTTGTGTTGAAATTGGTATTTCACTAAAACATTTGATATTAATTTAGTCTTTAAAAACTACAGATAATACAACGCTTTGGTTATGTTTCCCGCTCTTACGGTTTCATTTCAAGGGTTTCCGACATCCTCATTCGCTCATCGAAACACAGTACTGTCTTATAGCATCATTACTGATATTTTTTTTTTTTTTAAAGTTTAGCGGACAACCGCGCCACAGTCCGCGTATTAGTTTTGTTGCCGGCTTTTTACGCCACTTAAGCATCAATTTTTAGGGCCTCCGATATTATTACTCACTCAATGAAACACAGTACAAGTATCGTCTTACGTTGACCATTCTGTGAGCGCGTGGTATTTGCTTCAGCAAGGCTCTCCCATATTTTTTTCATTTTGTTAAATTTTATCATTGAATAGCAAGGCGGAATACAAAATTTCACCCGTATTACATTGATGTTTGTGATACAAATGAGAACAATCACTCTGTGGAATCAACTGCCTGCGGAGATATTTCCAAATCAATAGAACTTGGGACCATGAAAAAAGAACTCATAGCAGCCATGGTTTGTGGACCACTTATCTTAGGACAAGCTCGCCTTGCCTTACGATTTTTATTTGAAATATATATATAACTAAAATATAAATATATAAATTATATATATATGTCAAAGAACGATTTTAACAAGAAATGCGTGTTTATAAACGAAATTGCTTGAAAAGTTGTTTAAATACAGCCGAGATAAAACAAGATCGCTTATACATGATCTTGTCTCGTGATTAATGTTTGCACAGACTGTCTCGGGGCAGACGGCTATTGTCATTTATAGCCAAGTTAGAAGCTCAACTCAGTTGAAACCGTCTATAGTTAAAACGATGAGATATGTTACTACCAAGCGCTAAGCTTCAGTGTAATTAACTAATGATAAAGATCAAATACCTACAATAACTTATATGTATGTTTGAGTTCTGTTGCGGTATTAGTTAGCTCAGTTTGTATTCATACACAGTTGCAAAGTATTTACTTTGAAATGTATCTTACATAGTAATACACTAATGTATATTCCGAATGATAGACTTCATATCTTTGAATCTTCTGCGATTAGCTATTGGCTGTTGAACAAACTAAATAATTATGAAACAAAATATAGGAATTTGCTTCTGGCTAAGCTAAAGCTGGTTCATCTTTCTTGCATTGCAGCGATATAAATCAATCAGTTAATATATTGGGAATGCAAACAACCGTGAAGGCTTTTTAAAATTCACAAATTTACAACTTTTTTATGCCGTTTGATCCAAAATTCGAGGCTTTATGGTAAAAAACTGATTAGACAGTTATGATTTAAAGTATTGTCCCTCGCTGGCCACTTTCTGCCATCTGTCGGGTGGCGTACGAATCCCGCGTTAGTCATCTTTTGAACCGATCCACGAATCGTGCCAATTTTTATTACTTCATGGAGGGCCAGTGCTGGTTAGCTAGGCCGTGTGCCATTAATTGAAACATATGATAGTTCGAGGGAGTAACGTCTTGAGAATATGGCGGGTGGGGTAGGACTTCCCATTTCAACCGTTCCAAGTATGTCGTAACTAATTTTGCTTTATATTTTGGATAGTATTAAAATAAATGCACCCAGCGTTGTACCAATTATAATATACAAAATAAAACAATGCTATATCGTCACCCGTGAGAGGGCCGGCCAAAAGTGATACCAAGGACTCACAAAACAATACTTGTACCTACTGTGTCTCGCTGAGTAACTGAGGATATTGGATGCTATTAATATTACATATGTTGTTCATAGACGGCAGAGTTTTCTTACCATAAAGGAGACCCATGTCATCCATTGTACACTATACCTACATTAAAGAAATAAAAGCTGGAGTAGATTTTCTTATGTCCTAATGAGTACTTGCTTTTAAGCCGTTTCAGTTATCAAACAATATAGTTAATGTAATTTGTCTTAATATGTGGATATAACGTTTGAACTTTTTTACCAGCGCATAATCTTTTTATAGTAAGATAATAGATTTTATTTTAAAGGTAGTTAATTTTCACGAATAGGAACCTTACGAGAAACAATATCTATTATCATACGAATTTTATACGAAATATGGTAACTGTTATGTACCTTGGAGGTTTGTATCTAGATTACAAGCTTGTACACTGCATTCGTTACCGTTCCGACTAAATAGGTCACACATCTGCCATTCAATGTGGCAAACAAAAACTGTTTCGCTTGGTTATGTGCACTTAAAAAAAACAGGTTTTTTACTTAACTTTATCAAAAGGAATATAATTCAAGTAGAGCCTTAGAGTACATTTAAAACTTTTCGTTTTTATCGAATATTTCAAAGAGTTCGGATTCAATTGATTAAGAGTATATACTATAAATATTACATAAGAGATAAAACATTTGTACCATTACATATTTGATTTAAAACCTTTGTAGCGGCAACATACACGAGCGTTTTACATGCGCCATCGGCCGTCCAGGCCTACCGCACTCGCATTACATGTTCCTCCCTTGATGACGCTCGAGACAATTGGCACGCGCTGCCCTTTTGATCTTCACGACGGGAGATTCATCACCGCCTCGCTAGCGTACAATATGTCGCCGAGTCTACGAGCAGTTCAACAAGCTCATAACCTCCCGAGAGGATAATAACATAAACTCAGATGGCAGGATTCTGTGTAGGGACCGTGAAAACAACCGCCTCTTCTGGATACGGAGGTGATGGCCTAGGTTCATCGCCAGACTCACCTCGGTGAGTTTCCGAGCGGTTGCTCAGCCCATGAGCTCATCATCGGCCCATGACCCCGCGACGGCCCAAGGGGTGGTTCGTGTCTCGCAGGAGACGCCCTTACGCTGGCCGCGGCTAAAATTCAAAGTCACGGCGAGCCCCAAAACACCGTGTGAAGCTGTGATGACTGGTTGCAGGCAAATAGGCCTTCCAAAAAAAAAACTGAAGAAGATTCTACCTTCAATTCGGCTCGCACGCACTAGTTTTATTTAAATTTGTAAATGTTAATTAAACTAGTAAGGATATAAATCATATCAAACACAAATAAAAACATTTGCACTTCAGCCATGCCAAGTTTATATATATAACATTTCATATCATGGTAATATAAAATTTTAAGCTATTTGCATACCTTTTAAGGATACACATTATTTTAAGGCTTTTCTTGTAAATTGTTTTGTAAGCTATTCTGTATACATCAGTCTTTTTTTATCTACTTGGAATTAATAAGAATTTGAAATTTCACCATATTTTATTGCTGACACGATTTGATTGAATTTAGCTTAGCTAATGAGAAATACCGCTCTGTTTGAATTAGGTCAATCTGCAAAAATTAAAATATAACAGTTCAATGAACAAATATATTTTATTAAATAGAACTGCAAATTTTGACATGATATTTCAAATCACTTCACTTCACAAGAGGCATATAGATTGTAATGTGAAAATAAAATAATAGGTCGGTACTACTGTTTCTTTTAAAATTGAAACAATATTTTAATAGATCATAGACTACTAAGAAAATAAAACAACTCTAAATTTATTGGTAAAGCAAATATGGAATAATCATGCTGAAGCATATGCTAACACCCTAACTGAGATGGCTCGTCCGAACTGATACCACGGGCTCACAGATTACTCAGCGTGAAACGGTACTTGTACGATGATTCACAGAGTGAGTGAGGATATCGGAGGCCAATCAAACTGCCGCTTAAGCGGTATAAAAGGCCGTCAACACGGCCATTGCGCGGACAATAGCACGGTGGTTCATGGGCGGTGGTAATCTTTTAACATATAGGAGACCCATCTGCTCCATTGTCCGCTATAGCATAAACCATAACCTTCATACTATGTTTTGTAGAAAATATGCAATATAAATGACTATTTGGAAGTAATATTATAGCTTCACTGGAATAATATAGATTAATTAGATAATTTCTTGTTGCTGACCAATAATAACACCACAGCGCTAAAACCGTGGTCCCTTGGTTATACAGAAAGTGTTACGCTCTGTTTTAGCGCGCTCATGGCAAAGCAAATGAAATAAAGGACGAAACCAACCTCACAGAGGACCAATTAAGTCGGCCACCGTAAAATTTCGAGGACAATATTCTCACACATCGCTCGTTAACTTTGTGATACTATTGAGATAAATTGAGCGTGTACTTTTTGTATATCAAAGCTAGCTACTAGTAGTTTTTTATTCTTGAAATTTTAATTTTAATATAAGATTTTATTTTTCTGGAAATTTTCATCCGTGGGCAGCCATGGTGAAGCCATGCTGACGCACCAATTGGGCCGGCTCGTCTGAAGTGATACCACGGGCTCACAAAATACTCAACGTGAAACGGTACTTGTACCGTATTTCGCATAGTGAGTGAGGATATCGGAGGCCCTAAAAGGTGCCGCTTATTAAGAAAGCCGGCAACACAATCCGGCCATGGCCATGGGCGGCGTTCTCTGACCATCTAGGAGACCAGCCTGCTCCGTTGTCTGTTATACCATACCGTACCATACCATAAAAAAATAAAGAATTCCCTAAGAAGTGAGGATTTTTTTCTTTCTTCCACATTTTCCTCCATATTTGTCCGCTTCCATATTCAGCGTCAACGATCACACTGACATTATAGATGTTTTTATCCATCAAGCCAAGGTTGAATTACATTCGATTCTAAAATCGCACGAGACGAATAAACTTGTGAGCAAAAAACTCAGCATATAGCACCGGATTCTAGAACAATTTATCTTGTCGCTCTTGCTCAATAAATCAGCACAAATTCTCCGCTTTACCACGCAGGGAGCTCAGCTAATGCAATGTTTATGCGTTGGATTTTTGTGAATGATTGCAATGCACTACGTAAGTTATTTAAGATATGCTTTTACTAAATTATATTATTTCAAAGAAGCAGGTCACCACCGCCAGGTATTCATGGAGGTCCAAGGGGGAGACGTAAGTCCAGCAGTGGACGTCTTAAGGCTGACATGATGGTGATGATTATTATTTCAAATTGGAACATACTTTGAGATTGTTTATAAGTGTTTTGAGGCTATGGTAATGTTACTCAATCTTAACGCTGACTGATATGAGGTAATTGTATATATGCATAAGTTATTTATTAATCAGATTAAATGAAAACGCCACTAAAAATGCCGCTTAAGTGGCGTAAGTACCGGCAACACAACCAATGTGGCACTGTGCCACGGTTGTCCATGAGCGGCGATCTCTTACCATAGAGAATACCCACTAGCTCCTTTGTCCACTATAACTTTAAAAAATACATAATTTTATATAAGTCCTTTCATATATAATAACAACGTATAATTATTATTACAATGTACGACTAATACTAAAATTCTGAAAATTCAATACACAATAAATATTACATTATTAATATATTACATTATATAATATACAATATATATTATATTATTATATACAATAAATTAATATACAATATATATTATTTTATTAGAAACAATATATTACATTATTAATTTATGTTACCTTATAATGCCTTAGATGAAGGTTTTGGTATAACGGGTATTCTTAGCAACTCGACTTCTAAGCGCCTATTTTACTTGTGGTAGATGAAGGTATATTCTCATTGTTCGATAATGGTGCTGTGGGTGGTGACGTCACATATAATCTTTTCTGCCTACCCTCTTTATAGTATGATGTAACGGCTCTGCAGTTCATATGGAGTGATAGGCTTCAAAGCAATTGCGAGTTGTATGTTGCATCCCGAGGGTTTTTCTTACGTACGTGACATCTTTGAGTGATTTTGGTGCCGTGAATCACCAAAGAGGAAGGAATCACGTGAGCTGTCAAGAAGACCAGAGCCCGGCGAAACAGGGTTTGAAATGTGGTTCTTAATCAAGAAGCTTTTTAGTGAGGTTATTTATCGTACAAATGCAGTCTGTATCAATATTAATAAATTATAAGAATAAGATTAGCGGATTGTTTTCTAGTATAGCGGATAACGGAGCATGTGGTTCTCCTATATGGTAAGAAAACACTGCCGCCTATGAACAACCGCACCACAGGCCACGCATTGGTTGTGTTGTCGGCTTATTACGCCACTTAAGCGGCACTTAAGGGCCTCCGATCTCCTCACTCACTTTGCAAAACACAGTACAAGTACCGTTTCACGCTGAGTATTCTGTAAGCCCGTGGTATCATTTCGGAAAAGGCGGCCCAATTTGTGCGACAGCAAATGATTCCGCAATGCTGTCCCACGTTTTAAATCTATATCACATAATATAGTAAAAAAAATAAGAATAACATCTATACTATATTTTGAAACCTATACGAATGATATAAAAGTATAAGCAATATAAATATTTTCTAATGACGTTGACACCAAATCTTTTAATCGTATTTTTGGATAAATATAAATGTTTTGTTTCTTGTAACGAAATGTTTTAATCTCGTTATATGGTAAGGTTTGGTACAGATAGATATAATTCTGCGTCTGTTTAGTGATCTGTGGCTTATTATTTGAAAAACGGACATCGATTTGAAGAACATTTCTTTTCATTGTAAATCAGGCTACAAACTCGATAATTTAATGGTGTCAATTTGTAAGAGGAGCTTTATAAATTGAATGAATTTACGAAGCTAAAGGAGCTTAGCAGGTTTCTATTTACCGGGTAAGACTGTAGGCAAAATAATTTGCATAATCTTCTTAATATTGAGAAATATTTTTTTAAAGTCATATTAAATAATATAAATGTACTTCTACATAGTAACCTATCTAGGCAACCATTCTTCTCGTCTTGTCGAACTTTTAAGATATTTTTGCACAAGGCAGCTCATTTGTATAAATTGGATGTTCACTTCTTAGTTTTTTTTATAATTCTAGCTATAGAATGTTGTACGCTAGTACAACGGAACACTTGGGTCTGTTATATGGTAAGAGAATACCGCCGCCCATGAACAACCGCGCTACAGTCCGCAATTAGATTGTGTTGCCGGCTTAACGCCACTTAACCGCATAAGTGGCGGCACTTTGTGAGGGCCTCCGATATTCTCACTCGATTTGCGAAACACATTACAGATACCGTTTCAGACTAAGTATAAATTATCTGTGTTGAATTCCTATAACACTAGTTTAAAAAAACACGTCATTTTATATAAAAAAATTAAAACAGTTTTTTTATGAAAACAGTAGCAAACGAGCAGGAGGCTCACCTACGTTACGCGGTACTCCGCCTTTGGACACACCTAGCCCGTGCAGAACCACGGATGCGTTGCTGTCCTTTAAGGAATATGTACACTCTTTTCTAGAAGAAGTCATATTAGTTTGGTAATACTTAAAATTGTGAATTACAAAATGCTAACTCACTACGTAATTCTGTACATTGTTACAAGTTTTTATTACCCTTGTGAATATAAACCAACTAACATAGTGTACTTCTTTATTACAAACACGGTTAGTGGTTCTAGACATTGTAGCAGTTGGGTTTAATTTTACTTTGAAGCTTGAATTAACTTCTGCTGTAAAGATAGAACCGATGTTGTACGTAAACCTTAGTAGTTAAAGCTTTAATAAAAGTTTATTTGATAACATTTAAGTGTACTTTAAGCCATAATATTAATTATTTCTATTTTTATTTAATAATTAAACATCGAAGCAATACAAACTTTCATATTACCTCTGTTTATCATACAAAAAAGAGCGTTTTTAAAGTTATTTTGTGCCACGTACTGGTTTCATCTTACATAGGTATTTAGAAAGCAATACGACTTGGAGATCTTGAAACCAGAGTGTACCTATGCCTTATAGGCCGGCAACGCACCGGATCTGCAAACAATAAACGTGTCCATCGGCAGTGGACCACTTATCCTAGGTGAGTGTCGTGTTCATTTGCCTTCCAATTTTTGTAACAAAAGATGTACTTAAATAGCTATATTTTTGTTAGATATTATTTTTGTTTCATCGACCAAATGCTTCAAAAATTCTCTACTACCTTGAAAATTAAGTAAATATTCATTTGTTAGGCACATAAATCTGACTAATTAACTCTCAAAATAATTAGGAACCCACCCATTATATATGTATGTAATCTCTCTGAATTTCAGTAAAATATTATAAATGTAATATTCAGTAATTATCTATTAACAAAGAAACTATTAAATTAATAAGAATTCCCGAATGTTGGATAAAAGTTTCAGGAATTTTTAAGGAATAATTTTGTCGAATTGATAATTTAATTCGATCCATTGATAAAAAATCATATCTTGCCTTTATCAGATAATTTAAGGCATTTAAACAATTTATTATTTTTAATTTATTATTTATTTAATTAGTTATATGATTAATTGGTGCTTCGTATTGTTTAGTTATACCAGAATTTAACGTATTCACATATAACTTATATTAAAAACTCATTGTTATTCACAAATTGAGTGGTCAAATGATTTCAAACCAATTGAATTATGACATTATTGATGTTCTTTTGTTATTATGTTCATTGTGCCGGCTTATTCGTGTTGCTACAGATAGCATTTTGAAATTTAATAAATTTAAACATTTATCATTATTAAATCTAAGTATTTAAAATATATATTTTGTTTTAATAGTTGATTTATATTCTTGAAAAATGTGTCTTGTAATATTAAATTTTTAATCTGAAGATTTTCCTACCGACTTTTGACGTTATTAGTAACCTCCAACATAAATATCAAGTAGAACTGTTATGTCACGACATTGTTTGTTTCATCATCATCATCAGCCCATCAAGTTCACTGCCGGACATAAGCATAAGCCTCCCCCAAACATGGTGAGTTGTTATGCCTTAATCACCACGCTTAACAGGCGGGTTGGTGATCGCAAAACATCTGCTGTACTCGGAAGGGCGCTGCTGCCCACCCTTCGGTTAAGTGTCCTTTAATCGCCTCTTACGACAATCCATTAGGAAGACTGGGAGTGCTACTATTCTGATCCGGTAACCACACGGAAAATTATTTATTGTTTGTTTAAAATTTATTAATTTGAGAATGATGTTCAGAGCTGTGTGTTTTAAAGGTTTTATATCTAAAATAAATGTTTTAGGCATTAATTGTTCAGAAATGTGAGTAATTGTGAAGTGGCAAAAGCTCAAGTAAAATTTACTCCACGTTACTTCTGAAGAAATGATGAGGTTATAATGGGTTACAACCCAGAGCCATAAGACAAACGAAGTTTAGTCAGGAACAAAATATAATATAGTGAAATGAACGTTTAGTTTAGCTTAAATATGATAACTAGAGGATCAATCGGTGAAATTTAAAAGTTAATTTATAATACCTGCTGTAGAAAGGCTTAGATATATTTTATCTCTTTTATGAAGCGCAATTTGTTTATTTTATCGATTCTTATCATCATCATCATCAGCCTATCAAGTCCAATGCTGGACAAAGGTCTCCCCCAAATACGCTCACCTATTACGATCTTGAGCGATCTGGATCCAGCTGTTACCCGCAACCTTCATGAGATCATCTTTCCAACGCGTGGCGGGACGACCCATGTCTATTCTTATAGATAGCTCGATTAATATCTAGTTAATGTCGTAATCTAAAAAGTACAAATGTAAAATTCATGGTATTATTCATGATATAAACATAGCTGTGTTAAAATAAAACTATGTTACGTATTCAATATTTCGCTTAACGAAAAAGCATTATTTTTATTTTTGCTCCGTATTTGAGGTCCACTTAACGAATAAACTGTCGGTCTATTTCAGAAACTTCTAATCATTTCATCTAAAAGGGCCCTTCGCGGTATTTTCAAAATTCCAACAGACCAAACCTAACGTTAACGAACCAAATTGATGAAACGTTTTGAAAACCTAAAACCTGAAAATCATTTTATCGGTTTTGAACGACGAATGAAAAAATATTTTTGCTCTTAATAGAGATATCTTTTTCAGATAATTTAAAAAGACATTTACAAAAGAGCTAGTAAATATCTATCTATTCATTGGCTTTGATCTTGAGTTGGTAAAATAAGTTTTCAACAACAGTGCAATTCAATGCCAGTTTTTTTTTCAAATTTTACATTTATCACAGAAATGTTATAAAACCTTTTTATATTACGTTCACTGCTGCTATATGACCGCATTTTAATAAAAAAACAATCAATAAAATCTGTATCCGAATATTCTAGATTGTTGTTAATCCAACGAAGCATTTAAAGATAAAAAAAGATATATTTTTGAAATTCAATGCGTAAGTACTTACAATGGCATAAAGTAAAACCTGTAATGCCTACATGACAAAAGATTAAAACATGGGAAATAATAAAATTATCACATTATACATGTAAAATCAGAAGAAGCAAAGATGCAAAAACTGTGGAAATTTTTCCTAATGAAATAATGAAACTATCTAAGTGCCCTTATTACGTCTGAGATAGGAACATGATTTACATTAATTGAGAATTTAATACGAAAAGTCTAGCAATCTAAAATAACGCGACAGGCGACTGGCGTCGTCGAGGCGAAAAAATTAAAAGTAATTGGTGTGACTCTGAGTCATTTCTACAAAACAGACGCGCGAATAAAAATTTCAACGCTATTATATAAATATATTTCTCTGTTCTTTTGTTCTTCTCTGTTCTCTGTTTCTCTTAGGCAACTAAGGCGTCGGCTGGATTTACCGTGAGACGGCTGAGTCGTAGCGGTATGTATACTAGGTACCAAAATACAGCTTTCGCCTACGTCCACGTATAATAATCTTGTGTGTAATTTTTACAAGATAGGGTTTTTATGTTTTGATGCGTTTTGATACTTATTTTCTTATATTTAAGGAACATATAATATTATAGTAAAATGACTAGTCACAGAGAATTATCTGAGGAAAGGATTGAACAATATTTGGTGTGATATTAAGAGGGAGAGCCTTGCTGAAGCATATGCGGACACACTATTTGCGCTTGCTCGTTCGAAAACAACCTGTCTTTGGCAACTATAAAAGTTGTTTGTGTTAAAAGTGTTTAGTATATAAGATAATTTATTATTTTTATATAAAATACAGTACAATACATTTTTCGAGTACAGCATGTTCTGCGATCACCAACCCGCTTGCCAAGCGTGGTGATTAAGGCATAATAACCCTCCATTTTGCAGTGCACTTGAATAGGCTGATGATGATGATATAAAATACTGTAAAAGTCCTTTATATTTGCAATTAAATACTGTAAGTCACTTAGAAAGGTCCTATTAAGAGGATAAGTTTAGTTTTGAATCCTTTTAAAAGAATTTATAAATCGTTGTTCTAACTTTTCGTCTTTTTCGGTCTTTGGAAGAGCTTGCCAGTGACCGGGTGAGTGTCTTAATATTGTCGCACCCGTGAAATAGCCATGCTAAAGCAACTGCTAATGCTTTAAATGGGTCGGCTCTTCCGAAGTGATACCATCGGCTGTTCTCTTACCGTATAGAAGACAAACCTGCTCCTTGTCCGCTATACCATAAAAAACCCAAAAAACCTTTACAACATCATGGTACCAATATATATGACAATACTTTATACTACTATTATAGGTAATTTTTATCTGTGCTTCGTTACATTATCGAAAAAAACATACATTGGTTATACCTAGCCATTTACTTTGGTTTTCCATACGAGGAAAATATAAATCTTATATAAAATGAAGCAAATACATTTCTGTTCTTATCCCACCTAGGACCTGAGTCGCTTCTAGAGCGTGAACAACTTAACCACACCGGTGGTTTACAAACCAGTGATAAGTTAGAAGCACTGGCTGGGAAATACAATCTTTGTTTAAATGCAAAATATTAACCATCAATATTAAAGCAAAAAATAACCTGATCAAGATACATTTTGCTACCTCTTTTATAATAATCTTATGAATGAGTCCTTAAAAACCCTTCATCGCTCGATTTCGAAAAAAATTCTTTACTATTGTGCTGGGCTTAAGATATTTGGCAACAATACATTGCTATTCGAGACACGTCAGCGCCGTATCTGTGAAGAGGTACTCAAGTACCTAAGGGTTCACTATATGAAATCTTTCCTTCACAACGTTATTTCTGCGCCCTTATCGTTTAAATATCCTATTTTCGGTAGCATAATATGACGAAGGTTTGGGTATTAGAAATCTATCCGTTATAACAACTAACTAGGTTTTTGAGCCGTGGGAGAGCCATGCTGAAGTATATGTGTACGCACTAAATGGACCGGTTCGTTCGAAATGATACCACGGGCTCGCAGAATACTCAACGTGAAACGGTTCGTGTACTGTGTTTCGCTGATTGAGTAAGGATAAGGATATCGGAGGTCCTTAAAATGCCGCTTAAGTGGCGTAAAAAGCCGGCAACACGTCCAAAACGTTGACTGTGGCTCAGTTGTCCATACGTAGCGGTGTTCTCTTACCATATTGGAGACCCACCTACTCTGTTTTCCGCTATACTATAAAAAGTCTTCTTCTTACTTTTATAATGGACTTATTTTCCTTAAAAACCAATTATTATTATCGTTATCAATCAAAGTATTAATTATTTTCAATTTATTTGATATTTTTATATAAATTTTCGTCCATTTCCACATATTTAATATTTTTTCAGTTATAAATACAGGTACATCTATTTATTAATTTTAATTTTTTTAAATTAGCTACTCTCTTATTCCGTCTTTTACCATTAGATATGGTTTTGTTTTAAGTCTGTTATGGAGTTCTTATAAATAAACTGTTAATGTTCAAATAAAATTATATAGGAAGAGAATATAAAAAAAAAAATCTTAGTGTGGTTTGAGTGGCTTATGATACACGCACTTAGTTAATTAAATCTTTAGAAGAGGCCTTTTAGTAGAACCAGTTTTTATTATATCGTTATATATATAATGACGATAAATGTTTCTAATAATTTTCATTTTTTAAAATAGATTGAATAGATAAATTATTTTTAGATGGAATACAATTTTAACAATAATTTTTCGATGACTTTTCTTTGACATTTCATTCACTTTAAACTGGTGGTTAGGAGTGGAATAAAGCCAGAAAAATACACGTACAATTTATTACCTTTTAATTTCTTTTTTATTAGCGCCGTTAAAAGGTTTATTTTATCTAGTCAATTTCAATCTGCATATTCTGGTATGTTTCTAGGGTGTTTTAGATTGTCGCATTTATAAAACATATTATTATAAATCCGTAATGGAATGATGTACCTAGATATCAAATAAAGTAAAAATGCTTTTTTTAATCATATCAATTATATTAATATTGCCGCGCCTGAGTGATTTCGGTCCATAAAATTATTCTTTTTAATTAAAAGAAAATCTACATAAAATAATTTTATTCGAACACAGAAAATGATGAATAAAGCTTGACCTCTTCATTAATTAAGGAAATGCTGAGTATCTTATGAATGGCTGTTGATATAAAAATGTAATGTTAAGTAACTATTTTGAAAAAATATTTCATTCCGCATGGTGCTGAATTGAAACATTTGCAGCACATTTGAAACACATGGTTATTATTTATTATAATCAATCTGACTATTATATGAATATAACCAAATACCTATTAATAGATACCATATTAATAGACATGGTCACACCTAGAATGGTAAACATTAACTCATACTAAAGACAGTTTAAACATAAAATCGTTCAGTTCAAAGCAAATATATTATATAGTTCAATTGAAATGAAAATAGGCCACTTAAAATATAAAAGCAATTTTCTCCAATTTTATTTCTACAAATCTAAGGCTATTTACAAATATAAGACAACTCCATTTTAAGTACTACCTGAAAAGCCGCTAACGCACCCGGGCCACGGCTCAGCATGCGCCTGGAGAGTCCATAGGCAGAGGAGGGCTTATTCTAGGTGAACCCCCGTTCGTTAGCCTCCGATTTGGTATAAAAATTTTAATTCGGAATTCGGTAGTATATTGAAAATTAAACTTTATCTTTTTTTAAATTCTATAGCGGCCAACGGAGCAGGTGGGTCTCCTATATGGTAAGAGAATACCGCCGCTCATGAACAACCGCGCATTGGTTGTGTTGCCGGATTTTTACGCCGCTTTCTAAGGGCCTCCGATATTCTCACTCAGTTTGCGAAACACAGTAGAAATACCGTTTCACGCTGAGTATTCTGTGAGTCCATGTTATCACTTCGGACGAGCTGGCCCAATTAATGCGTCGGCATATGCTTCAGCATAGCTCTCCCACGCTATCTAAACAAGCTCTCTAAACTCTCTTTGATATGTCAATTTAATGACATATAATATAATATTTATTCCCATATAATATACATGCGTGTTGTCCTATTAAGTCACAGAGTCGCTTTGATTAATCTGAATTGGTTTCTCAATTCATTCCGGTATTACCTCTGGCTGTTCAGTTACTACATTTTATGATTGACGTGCTGATTCTTTTTTATTAATGATTTTGAAAGTTTAATTTTAACATAGCTTTTTAGCTATGTTAAAATTATAATTTGTATAATTTATTGCATCATGATATAGGATAAATTTATTAAATTAAAAACCCATCATTTTTCATAATTCATGTTAAAGTTCTAAAATTCTTCATCAATATTCAATCTATTTTGACCTCGCTGTCAAGCCTCACAAATATGATGTTCTTAATCCGGTAAATTCCAAAGGCCGTGGCGGCAAATATTTTCGCATTGAATCTTTATATTCCTATCACAAAAATTTCTGCGTATAGCGATACCAATATGTAGCTTTATGCATATTTTTGGAATTATAGATTGTTATAATTCAATTGATATATAGAGTTTTTGAATTTTAGATATGTTTTTTACCTACCCGTTACGGCTGGCTACGCACCAGTGGCGCAGCTGGGATTATGCTTATCCATGAGTGGTGGAACTTTAATCCTAGGTAAGCCTCTTGCGTATTTTCTCTCGTTTATAAAAAAACTATTTAAAAATGATATGGAAAAAAGCAGTTAAAGTGGGTTATAAGATTTTGCCTTTTATTGCTCGTTTAAATAATTGACCAACCCAAAGTGAATTAATATTCTAAGTAAAAAGATTTATTCTTAGACGATAAAAGTAATTGATAAATTTTAAATTTACCCATAGTAAGAAATATTCCGAGTAACGAGTACAGCCTAAATCGTACTTCGCCCACGCAGTCGATGAAGTGATGTGTAAAATTTATCCCAATATTATTAATAAAATTATCTTTTCAACTATGAATAAAAGTATCTTTATAATAAAGTCGTTAATACGATTGCTATTTAATATAGAAAAAATATAATTGATAGAAAAATTATAATTAATTTTTCCAGGGTAATATAAAAAAGTAGGCGTCAATGACATATTCCTTTTAAAATATATATTCTATAATCTGTCAACAACTAAGACCATATTTCCTAACTTATTTGATTAAAATTGACTACCAAAATTTATGGCATTTAATCGTCGGGCTTTCCCTATGGACTAGATCGGGGTCACAGTATTTTATAAGCCATTTCACTGTATTAATTCAGTTTAAATTTCTAATTATTTAAGGGCGTAGCTGATTTAATATTTTCAGAACTTTTTGTTTTAAAATGAGTTTAATGACTGGTCGTTTGGAGCTTTTATTTATGTTAAAGTAATTTAACTGTTCAAAATTTATCATTTAAGCAAAATTCTCACTAAACAAATGACTCTTTAAAATTATACCATGGATTGGTCTGATAGTTTTTGCATGGGAAATTTTCCTAGTTTAATTTCCTATGATAGTATTCTATTTTTTTATTAACCTGGTTATATCTGTTTGTATTGATAGCGGCCAACGAAGCAAGTGGGTCTCCTTTATTGGCACCACCATGCGTGGACGCCATATTCTGCTTTGGTTGCGTTACGGCTGTTGTACGGCGCTTGAGCGATTTAATTTCACGGGCCTCCGATATCCGCACACGTTGCAAATTCACAATTTATCATAATGAAGTTTTTTTCTACTTCACAAAGGCGAACTCATGTTTGTAAAGAACTTCCTTGTTAGTAAGAGATAAAAAGGTCTTAAGCAATAAAATATTTGATTAATATTTTGATGTCCGTTATAAATCTTTGGTAGTGTAATTTTCCAATCAGGAACTGAAATGGCTTCGCTTGGAATGTCCCTTGTCGGGCACAGATGTTCTAAATAGCGCGGTATTGGAACCTGATAGTGAATTAACAGAAGTTCAAATGTCACAAGACTTAAGAAAGAACACATAAAACTTATATGGGACGCTATTGATAATAGAAATATCTTTGATACTATTTGATTATTGGGTTAAGATAATTTGAACTATATTTTGCTAAAAACTAAATATGTTTATAATATAGACAATGTCATTTGGCAGGGGTAATGGTTGAATGTTTAGGATCTAAAGATCTAAAATTAATTACCATAAACCATTACAAATATGACAATAAAGTCTTTCGTTTTTTATTTTTATTTCAATAAAATTACGTCTGCTAGCTTAAATTTACAAATAATCAATAATTAATAGTGAAAATCAAAGAACAAGTGTGAAAAGTACAATAAAAGAAAATTATCCTTTAATGTAAACAAAAACGTAAATAACACAGATTCATAGTTAATATTCGTGTTAAAAAATATTTAAAAATAATAAATCGATTGTATTTAAAATAATTAAATTGTTAGGTGTCGGCGCAATTATAACTCTAGAGCTTGGAATACTCAGATAAAACAGCTATATGTGGACGTAGAACTATAAAACCTGGACATTGACATTGAGGATTGCAAATAAAAGTCAACATTCGACATTTACGGTTTTTGAGGCGCTATTTTGGTTTTGTTGGCGGGATTGTTTTCCCGCCGCTTAGCGACAAGCAAAACTTGGCGGGCCTCCAGTGTTATTTAATTTTGATTTATTAGTTCATATTCTGCCAGCCCGTGATATCGATTCTGGCTGGTCTAATTAGTACGTCAGCACAAGTTTCAGCATGGATCTCCCACAGGGTAGACAGCATTAAGACGCTATTCAACACAATTAATATATGTACACCCAACGTAGGTACATAATAAGTACAGACAACTTATATTTAATAAATCTATATAAAACTATGACTTATTGAGTATTTGTGAGATTAAAACATAAAAT
Organism: Delias oraia; assembly: GCA_018230265.1. Classification (NCBI taxonomy): domain Eukaryota; kingdom Metazoa; phylum Arthropoda; class Insecta; order Lepidoptera; family Pieridae; genus Delias; species Delias oraia. The sequence goes on along the minus strand of DWCF01000015.1, from coordinate 79,076 downwards.
TTGAGCGCGTTTTATGACATCATGTCCCATTCGTAATAGCAAAGAATATTACGTTAAACATAGTCTGAATAAGTTTTTACGGGATTTATTGTGCTAATAAATATCTACTAAATTACGATGACTCCTCGCACTTGGCTTTGCGCCAGTGTTCATGCCCAAGGCACTCACGTTTAACATCTCATTTTATAAAAATCTGAGAATTTAATTTGTATGATAAATGGATAAATCCCGTCTCAAGAACTTGATATAGAAGACGCGATTTGTCCTCGAGGAGAATTTTTAATATTGATACGATGTAATTCAATAAAAATATCACAGTTTTATGTTTTATCTCATTTTTATGTAGTTTTTTTAAATCTTTCTTAATTTATATATTTATTGTATGAAACAAATTATATGTAATATTTTATGAAGATAGAAAATTCGGAAACTAATCCACCTCTCCGAATTGACTCATTGTACTCATTTAAGGTGTCATGGATATATAACTTCCCTTACCGTATGAACCGTCTTCTAATTTCCCATATCGATTGATATGAAGTGAAGTCTCATATGAATAAAATCAGACAAATTAAATAATAAGTCTGGAAATCTCGCAGTGCTATATAGATTATATAATGATTTTAGTTTAAACTCGTCTTTGTTAAATTATCTGATTTCTTTTTATATTTATACGTAGGATTTCTGAAAGAAATTATTTCCACATAGCTCAAAATAATCTAAATTATAATAAAAACTGATATTCCGATATCTATATTATTCTCGTTATCTTACCCCACTCGCTACCAACGGATATTGCTTCAGAAACGAAATAATTAAATAACCTATCATTTCCTTAAGCTATGATGTTACTCAGTATCTTTAGGAAGGTATACTGTGTAAATAATTATTTCCAATAGTGATAGTTTTGTCATTCGCGAAGCCTCGCGTATCAAAATTCCATTTAAAATACACAAGACATTTTTCTTCAAACGGAAGAGGCTAAACATTTATGACACACAGAAACAAAACGATTGAATTATTTAAACACAAAAGTGGGTGAATCTTTCGTACTGGATTTACGTTACAAAAAAAACGTTTTGTTATGTAAATTGTGTCTCATATGAATAAAAAGAAATTCACCATTTTCACAGGAGCGAGTGGACATTTTTAGTAATGTGTGTTTTTTACTTTGAACTCGTGTATGGCGACATTTAAGTGAATTATTCGTCCGAACTTGTCTCGGAGCGTAATTCAACCACTTTTTTTGATAACTTTTGTTAAAGCAATTTTTCACAAATATTTTTACATAAGTTTTCTGTTGGATTTATGTCTGTCATAAAACAGGATTATAGTATATCATTTGACTATTACTATCAACATTGCTTTTTAATAATTCCATAACCAGAGAGCGACTTACAATTAACATTGAATGAAATAAAGCAGCATTACTTAATAATGATAAAAATGTTCTTCAGCAGTACTGGCGTCATTATACGCGGCATGAAATTGTTGGAAATGTGAACAACGAGACGGACAAAATAGGCAAGGAAGTGAATTAATTGTAATGGTTTTACGGCTCCGCGTCCCTTTACAGCCTAGCACCATATATTCACATATAACACGGTGAAAGTTTTTCTTGTGTTGTATTGAGAATTTTGATTCCAATAATGATATTACTAATACTATAATTGCCGAAGAATTTATGCTTAAAAATTCGCAAATATTACACCTAAAATTTAGAATGATACGAAAACCCTTTTTATCAACTTGCAAAGAAACTAGCGTGGTAGTCAGTGCTACCATTACTTGGAAATTTGGAACGCTGAAATAGTTAGAAAAAGAACATAATTAAAGATGTGAAAGTAAAATAGAAATTAGTTTTGATATTGTAATGTCTTTTATGATGCTCGAACTATGATGTAGTTAAATATATCAATTAATATTCAGAGAGAGAGACAAATATATTCAAATTAAACGTTATAGTGGAACGTCATGAAAGAAATAAAACCGCCATATTATTTTTTAATGGTATAGCGGACATGGAGCAAGTGGGTCTCCCAAATGGTAAGAGAATACGCCTGCCCATGAACAACCGCGCCACAGTCCACATATTAGTTGTGTTGCCGGCTTTATACGCCACTTAATCGGCATTTTTAAGGGCATCCGACATCCTCACTCACTCTGCGGAACACAGTACAAGTAAAGTTTCACACTTAGTATTCTATGAGCCCGACTTCGGACTAGCCGGCCTAATTACAGCGTCATCATATGCGTCAGCATGGCTTTCCGGTGGGTTAAAAATATAATTATGCACCATTGTTCATTAAAACACTAGATTGCATTACATTTATAATAATAATTACTAATTCGTCTAAATACTCGGTACTTTGTGCAGAAACTCGCTCTATAAATAAGGTTTTTATAGCACTTGTATTAGTAATTTGTAGGAAAGTTGTATGACAGTGTACATTAACTCAAATTTGTCTCTTCAGTTATTTCATGCGCTTAAGCACTCTTAATTATAGCAAAGAACTGTTTTGCAACTGACACTATGAAAGTTCTAAACAAATTAAAATAAGCGAGTAGTCGCCTAGTGGTTTTCGCTGGCATCAGCGAAGTTTAGCCTTTCTTTAATGAGAGTAACTTCTTCCTTATTTTAACATTCTAAAGTCATAGTATCTTTTGCCCTTTAAACGCATATTAAATACTCCATATAGAAATTGATAAAGTTTGATTCAAATGAAAAACTCAAAAACTCAATGTTTTTGAGTTTTGAATGTAACTCAATTTGAATGTAACTAAGCTAGGTAGTTAGGTTGTTTTTTCCATATTTACAAATAATTCATAACTTTATTAAAATGTTTAGTAATTAGTAGTGAAAATAATATTTAATAACATTAAATAATTTAAAATGTTAAGTCTCAGACGTAGATACACCAAAAAATAATCAAAAATTAATAAAAGAATTAGTCTTTTAATTTGGATAAATATATAGAATGGATATATAGATTATTTACAACTGCTTTATATTTCTTAAAGGTGATTAAAATTTTACGATTATACATCAAAGTAAATCTACATTTAGTTTAAACATTGTAAGTCTACGGTAAAATAAATATTGCATCATCAAGTCAAATTATAACTTTAATATAATTATTGTAGGCAAATATAGTATGAAATATTCATAATTTACCTGGTTCAAGAGGTACTTACGGATGAACATGAAAGGATAAAAAGGAGAATTTCATTCAACTTATAACGTTTTCCCATTCAAAGTAACATAATAATAGCTTAGCAGGAATTCGTTAAATTTTATGAATTTTTCTTCTTTTAAACCCGTTTTAGATATGAATTCAAATTAAATGTGCACAATTCTACAAGCTGTAGTAGATCATAGTAGAGTATTCCTTGAAATTTATCTTGTTCAAAGTTTCACATCTTGTCGCTCGAGATTCTCTCCACAATTCTCTAACTCGACTTTGATATTGTTATCGGATGACGCGTAAATTATTGTATTATGTTATATATGATGATATTTTTATGTTACAACGGGTAAGGGAACAGGCGGGTGTCCTATTTTGTAATAGATTACAGCTATCCACAGATAATCGCCTCACTTAATGCCGATTAAGAAATCTTGTGAGCCCGTGGTATCACTTCGGACGAACCAGCCCAACTAGAGCGTTAGCATATGTTTCAGCATAGCTCTCGTAGTGACTACTAGCTAAGGAATTATAATATTATTAATTTTTCTAAACCAGAGTAAACGTGAATTAAAATTATCAAGTTACATATTTTACCGTCAAAATAATAAATAATAATTAATTTTAATAATTTGCATTAATAACCGTATGTATAACATAAAACCTTAAATACGTGTATACCTTGCAAATTAAATGTAAAATTTAATTTGATAAAATACCCACAAACAAAATTACGTACAATCCAACCCCTTCATTGTTCGAGACTTTTGTCCCGAATGAGCCATTGTCTCACGCAACGCATACACATGGTTGAATACAGAAAAAGATATCTAATGATTTGATTTACCCGGATAAAATATTCGTCCTTTATCGGCTATTGGATCTGTAAAAAAGGTTTCTTTAATGCGTCGATGCGTTATACATTTCCCCTTTCTTGTCACGTACACATCGCTAGATTGATATCGATTTCAGGAGAAACACGACAATTGTTCCTTTTGACACATGTGGGTATTATGGGGATATATGCACTTTTAAAACATTATCTATGAGAAATTCTGAATTCGCCATTCAGCTGACGTTGTAAGAGTCCACGAGTAACGTTCATTATTTTAAATCAGCTGAGCGTTTAAGCTTATCCACCGAAGATCGTAAGCAGAGAAAAACCATAGACACAGATAATTATAAAATACTAGTGTACCAGTACGTGCTTCGCTACGTATGAAGTGAAATATTAAAAAAAAATATTGGGACATCAAATTCATTAATTAAAACAAGCTATTTTAAAACTTTATCCAAAACATTTGGATAAACAATATGAAAAATATGATTCCAAATTCACACCATAGACGTGATTCATCTACTAAATAGTCCATACAAAGCCTTAACATTAGGTTTGGATAGGAAGCCCGTTCTTGAGTTATAAATTAACAACGAAAAATGGCATTGATTTCTATATATATTAATAATTATATAATTTTGTTCATTATTTAATCGTTATTAGAAATATCTTCATTCAAAAATATACATTTAAAGATTCATTTGTGTAAATTTATTAAATATAAATGCAAATCCGCTTTACATACATAAGCAGAGGTTATGAGCAATGAGTTATCTTTTAATTACAGAACTCGGAATTGTGCAAATGTTTATGAAGTCTCCTGAAAGTTATAATACTTTCGCGAAACTTTGTAGCATAGTTAATGGTATGAACATTTTTATGAATTTTTTATATGAATCAATGGAATTTTTATAAGAAAAATATACATTTTAACTTGATATAGAAAGTACTAATTGAAATATTATAAAAAATATGCATTTTAATTTAAAATAAAACGTTAAGATCCTCGTAAATAATTGGTAATAGATGTAGATCTATTTATTACGAAGCGAGAGGTACCGGGTTCGAATCCCGGTCCGGACAAATATTAATAATAATTTAATTTATAATTTATTCGGTTTCTGGAAGACCTGGACAGTGGCCGGGCGGGTGTCTCAATACTGTCATACCCGTGGGAGAGCCACGCTGAAGCATATGCGGACTCACTAATAAGGCCGGCTCGTCCGAAGTGATACCACGGGTTCACAGAATACTCAGTATGAAACGGTACTTGTACTGTGTTTCACTGAATGAGTGAGGATATCAGAGGCCCTTAAAAATGCCACTTGAGTGGCATAAAAAGCCTACAACACAACCATATCGATGGACGGCGGTGTTCTCTTACCATATAGGAGAACCACCTGCTATTTTCTATAATTTAATTGTTGCCAACTTAGTGTTTTTATTACCATATTTTAATTTTTACCATAATTTTTCATATTTTTCACTTTAAAAATAAATTACTTATCCATAATTATTTCAATACAGCGCCTAATATTCGTGATACTACGAAAATCCTTTGTAAACGTTGTTGATGTTGTGGAGAATTATTCATAAAAAGGTAAAGATCCGTACATACGTGATGTTTATTAAGTCGTTGCGGGTAATGTGGACGCTGCTTATGCATTATTTATCTCTACACCCTCGACCTTCAGTCGCTTTTAACTAAATTGTTAATCATATTAAGATAATTTTTGCCAGACAAGAATTTTAAACTGGAACTAACCACATTTTTTTATGAATACAATGAATATTATTTTTAATTACACCAATCATAGAGGGCACAGTCACGAAAAATAATATGTATAATATACAATACCGTTCTGTTTCCAAAATGTATACCTTTTTCCCATTTGGTCTTTTCACAATATGTATACATTATAAATTATTAAAAATGATTTAATTTTACATACAAATACAGAAAATATGATATCTATTATTAGCATCCTATTTCAGTGAGTGTATCAGTGTTCTTCATGACATGTAATAATTGTAACCTAAAATTTGTCGCATCATTTTGGTATGCATATGACAAACGTTTGTCTGATATAATTCTATCGGTAAATCAACGAGACATGCAATCAGAGCAGGCATCTGTTACACAAGCTCTTGAGTGACTATAAATGTCCCGACCTCGCTTGTTGAAACATTTTATGGTCGATAAATTTAAACTGAACTCTCGTTAAGCCACCACTTCGCCCCAACTTGGAAAAGTTGTGGATTTGCACCGGAAGCCGAAATGCAGCGGTCAGCATTTCGCAGGAAGTCACACTTGTCATGGTATATGCTGCAGTATCCTATTGTCCGATTTCTTTGAAGTGCCACCAATGACAGTTTGGAATGGTTTTATTTCTGAATAACAGTTAAGAAAAAATATAAAAATAAAGAATGTTGTGGCAAAATTCAATGGAGACAAAATATGGGTGTATATTGCAATGCAAATTTATTTGTTTTTTAAATAGTTTCCTACATGCCTTTATTAAGATACAATAAACAAAAATATTTGAACAAAAGGTAAAATATATAGAAAAATGACATAAGTAGTTAAAAAACTTGAACAAATTCTGTACAGAAATCCAAAAATGTACAGTACTTTACATACATTATACGGTGAGAATAAGAGTTCTAGGCGTGGCAAAATAAATCAATGTTTTCATCGATGGTTAAAGTTTATGTAAGCGGTCAAATAATTTGTCAAATTTTACGTTTTTGTCATATTATGAATGTTATAATTAAACATATTATATCTATGGCAATTTTTCTATTAATCTATATATTTATTTCTCCAAATATAACCGTGATGTGGATAGAAATAAAAAAATAATTTTTTTAAAAGTTATTCATGTGTATATAAATAATACTAATAAATTTATACTTATAGATATATTATAAATTATACTCTGAATAAATAATATTTTTTTGTTAAATTTCTGCAAGTATAAACGCGAGTGGAATGGTATGAGATGAAAAGGATTAAAGTGGTGGCGGTTCTGAATTTATTTAAATAAATAAAGATGGACGACATTCAGAAAGCGATACAGAAATTAAACAGTCAGCAATTTCGTTGGAACGTCATTTGCATATATAAAATAAACGCGTTCAATGATAACTACAACATATATACTTTTATTACACTGAATTCATGTTCAGCGGATAATTACAGTCAAGGTTTATATGTTACAGAATTTTCAGTACTCATATGATATAAGTTAAACTATACAAGAAAACAATATTTTTCAGAAAGAAAATATCTAATGAAATCTCTATTTTCTAATGTAATAGAATATATTAAAATTATTATAATATGTATATAATTTCGTATTATATACATATTATAAAAACAGGAGGTAAACGACCAGAAGGTTCAACGGCCGATAAACACTCGTAGCTCTAGCAGGGACGCAGATGCATTGCCCGTCTTTAAGTTATCATATTTATTTACAATATTATATGAAATATTCATAATTTTAACAAATTAGCATAAGCTAACATTATAGAAATATTAGTTACGCATTCCTCTACTTATAATATAGAAAGTTTTACATTCATAAATTATTTTTCATTTCACCACAGTATCTGCATGTACACGTGAATTATAAATTTCTAATATTGCAGACCTGAATTGTGGCTCTGATAATTATATTATCATGAGGTTTGCTTAATTTTTGTTATAATGATTTTTGCGGTTTGATACATTAATATAAACTTATTTTACCTATTGCTGTTTAGTTATATAGTTATAGTTTTCAGGCATGTTTGTAACATTATACCTGCTGCATATATCCTATAGATCTATTATAATATCAATACTTAAAGAAAAATATGAAATTATATTTAATTGTATAACTTTTTATGGATTTATAAGATACTAATTGTATTATTAAAAGTTAATTAAATACTATGTATAAAGCTTAATTTTTAGAATTCACATCGAAGTCATATATTAAAATATATTACAAAAAATAAGTTAGAGATATTCAGATATGATTTTCAATAGGTTCAAAACAGATATTGAAAATAAACGTATAAAATGTGCAGCCACAGTCCAATTAAATTATGTTCTATAGTCCATACAGTGTAACGAGACATAACCCGCTTTTGGCTGTATGAAGGCATTCTAAATAAAATAAAAGTTGTTTGTATTTCTATTTTCTAGTTAACAAAGTTCTCTCAAAAACGTATGTAGACTTTTTGGCGAATTCAGCCAATTCGTGCGAATAAATTTGATTTAGTTATACCTTTATTTAAGACGAAAAATGCGAACAGCATTCATAAAAAAGGTCACGTAAGACATTTTTCGGAGACTTCTTTTATTTATCACGTTCATCTCTAGTGTTTAGTTTGAATCAAAATTTAATAGTAAAAATCACACTGTTGCACAATAATGTACTTAAATTTTTATGAAAAGAAACAAATATCGTATCCCATTAATTTATTTAGGTGTATATATAATATATATATATATAACCACGGACCGGCAAACCCAGCGTGGGACGTCCACCCACAAGGTGGGCAGACGACCTTATAATGGTCGCCGGAAGACGCTGGATGCAGGTCGCCTCCGACAGATATTCATGGAAGTCCAAGGGGGAGGCCTATGTCCAGCAGTGGACCTCTTACGCCTGAAATGATGATTATGATGACGATGATGACAACATTATTTATTCAAGGGAAATATAATCAAGTGAATAAACGTAATTTCAAACCTAATATTAGGTCTTTACATATGAAATTTGCGTTCGTCGTACTGTCTACTTTCATCTCAAATATCTCTCTGTTAATGACTTCCAATTTAAAATTTATACAATCATATTTTTTATAATGATCTACATATCTGTAAGTATATATGTATATCATAGATCGTACCTACATAATGCATTTATATTTTCCTTCTTCGGTTTTTTCTTTACATCGTTCATTTATCAAAATGGAAACTTGAAATATTGCGTTATTTACAAGTATGACTACCGACATGGCACCAGTGCTACAGAAACGGCTCCAAAGATTAATTATGTGTATAGGGTTGGTGTTTTTAAAAAAATAAAATGTTAAAGTGAGTTTTTGTTTTCAACATTGTCATTCTGGAAATTTCGAGGTGCAGAAGGCCCAAGGCCCGTAGACAGAGAAGGCCGTTGTGGTAGTAGATCCTTCGGGAACCACGTCTTAAAACTATATTATTCCGCTTGGAGCAAATTGAGAAGAAAATGAGAAATCTTGAAAGGTACATATCAAAAGGTACAAAACACCAATTTCATATGTAAAAACCTTATATATCCAAAAAAATTTCAAGACCGAAATGTAAATGTCAAATATTCGCTATAATATCTTGACGAATGAACATCCCCGGTCAGCCCGCGCTTTTTCCGTCTCCGTATCTCGGTACATATCATGTTGGATGTGATTTATACTTCTTTGAAGAGATCCCCAAACTTTTGTTAAAAAAAATTTGCGTTGTATTTTACAATTTGATTTATTCATTGTTATTATTTCGGTATCAGCTCACCGAAGCATGACCTATAATTAAAGATTGTTATAATTGTAATTCGTGAGAGATTAAGGGCTCCAATTAATTTCACCGACGTTTAATGTAAAATATTACAGGATTGATTTAGTTATACAAATCTCGTTTTTCAATGAACATATAACCTGGTATTTGTATTACAAAATGTTTTGCAAGCTAAGCTTGTTATTAAAAATATTTTAATTAAAATACATTGAATATCTTTTATCAATTTAATAAAAGCTAAAAATGTTACTTATTAGGTACGATATACTTGTATGACTACAGTCATTTGATCACCCAGATGTAGTTAGCAATTGGAATGCATAGTTTTGTACCCGACGAGTCTTTATCATGAAAAATTTCGTTTTGATAAGAAAATGAAGAGTTTGAGAGGCAGCGCCCTCGTAAAAACATCCGGCCCCAATGAGCTAACTTGGCACCCGTTTATATTTATATGAGAAACAAGTTTCTTGAAGAAATATGTTTCGTGTTTCTCTAACTTTTGAAAAACCATAGCAGTGCACGTGTATTGTTCAAAAACTTTATTCAATTTGAAATCTTATTAAGAGAAATGTTAGAGAATTCTATATTATTCATAAAAATAGTTATATTATTATAGTTTGTACCTAGCTATAATATATATGAAACTATAATTGTTAGTTTAAAAACATAATCGCACTTTTTTATTAATTTACATAGTTAGATTTATACGATTTCATCTATTACCTAAACCATATCTTAATAAGGCAATTGGATATTCAGATATCAGTACTGTAGCTTCTGAAATTCAACAACTGTATACGAGATGTTATAATTATGACCGTCTACAGATATATATTACATAAATACATTAAATTTATCTATACATATATGGCAAGCGCAGCGTCCACCCACAAGGTGGACAGATGACCTATAAAGGTCGCCGGAAACCGCTGGATGCAGGTCGCCTCCGATAGGTATTCATGGAGGTCCAAAGGGAAGACCTATGTCCAGCAGTGGTCGTCTTACAGCTGATATCATGAATGATATATAATAACCGCCAATGAAATAAATTACTAAAAAAATTTATTCGTATTTTATACAAGAAAACGTGAAGTCTGTCTATCCGTTCTACGGTCAAACTGCGCTTCAAGAGAAAACTATGACAATTGTGAGAGAATATTCACATAAAATAATGGAACAATGGCGGTCTGTCTGCATGTGAGAACTTTAGACATTTCCGCCACCACTGGCTGAATGTCGCTGCGAGTTGTTTGGATAAGGGCCAAGGAACCTCCAATGAAACTTACTCATGCACGTGTTTTCCTCTTTGTAGAATAAGTAGGTTGTAGCGAAGGTGTTTGTTGTAGTGTAGATCTTCTCCGCTTAACAAGAACTTTATTAAGATTTTATTCAAATATCCTTGAGATATTTTAAAAATTAACTGGTAATTACAATAAATGTAAATGGCAAGTCCCGCCACGCGATGGAAAGACGATCTCATGAAGGTCACGGGCAACCGCCGTCTTTGGAGGACGCCTATATCCACCATTGGACTTGATAGGCTGATGATGATTATACAATAAACGAATAAACCCTCGTGGTCGTGCGGTCTTGTAAGGTACCGTAAAGTGATACCGATGTTATTATTTTTTGTAAATTTATTTGATCTTTGTAAGGACTTGTCAATAGCCAAGCGAGTGTCTTAATATTATCATGCCCGTAATTATATTGTTTAAAATGATATGTTAATGATATTAAATTCACAGAAAAGACTTTATATTCCTGGGTAATTAAGTAAAAATCTAAGTATTTTTAATAATTTATTTTCCATACATTGCAATGATTATGGTATGTACATTAGTATCAAATCAATAAAATGTATAATAAAATGTAAATATATCTATTATTGGCACCAACATCATCATCAATGGACGCTAAGTACAAAACATTCTAACTGATTCGATGTTTTAATTCCAGCCGTTTTGAGCACATAAAGCATGGCTGGTACATACATACACACATACTATGATATTAGAGGCGCAGGGATTGCTTTGAAGAAGCGTTAGTCCGAAAGAGGATAAGTACTAAAAGCGATTTAACACACCATTAATATATTACGGCGATAAAGGTAAATTTAGGGGACATTTTCAAATAAAATAAACGAAGTCGAGACAATTAGGTGCTGTTTAAGACCCAAATCAAACAAGCTCCTACAATTCACGTTCAAACAAAATTAAACATGTTTATTTAAAAATCATGATTTTTTTATGGAATAGCAGGCAATGGAGCAGGTGGATTTCTCTATGTTAAGAGCCTACCAATCCCTTCAAGGCCGGCTACAGACCCACAGCACTGCAAGGACTAGGAGTGTCCATGGGCACATGACAGAACGAACAGAAGTCATGAGATGTCAGAACCGCTTATCCAAAGTGAGCCTCTTGCTCATTTGCCACCGTTTCCATAAAAAAAATGGGAAGTTATTATCGCCCCTCATGGACAACGACGTGACATCATAAACAAACTGATTTAAAAGTATTATCAATAAAACCTCTTTCACCGTAATATATAAATATCTAATTTTCGCAGATCTATGGTGCGTAACAGACAAGAGCGAGGGTCTATATCTATCGGTCGGTGGACGGATCCTTCAACACATCCAGGTACAAATGAATATTTTATAACCGTTCATACATTACACACACGTTATATGAATTATTATGACGAATAAACGACATATATTTATAATAATGCAAAATTAGAATCTTCCTTATTAGATTTTCAATTTAAATCAGATCATTTTTTTCCATGAACCATGAACAAATTTAATTTTTTAATACTGGACGCATAGTTTACTGACGACAAAAAATTGTTACAAAGACAATCATTAATGAAATGTGATATGGAAATAAATATCAATATAATAAAAGTCGTAGTTTTTGACAGGTACTTCGGAATTTGCTATCATCATTCTCAGCCTATTAAATCCACTGCTGGACATAGGCCTCCCCCAAAGACGCCCATCTATTGCGATTTATAATTAATATTAATGAATTTGCTATATTTGTGATTAATCAAATATTTTTTTCTAAAAATTATTAATTGTGGTATAATTTATGAACAGTTTAGTCCCCAGTTGACTGGTGAGTACAAAAATACATCTTCTAACACTAACTTAATTATCATTTTAAATTCTTTCAACAATTTTTATAAGCCTCCCCGCGCCTCCGACGACATCAGAATTCTTTACAACAAGTGTTTGATGTTATGCAATGGCTTTAAATAAACTACGAGAACGTAAACTCTATGTTAATCATTCACATAATTAGTTTGTGTAAGTCGTGTGGATCTGCTCAACGCCAAATCTATTACCGAGACATTTCCCGTAGCTGGAGGATATTCCGATAACTGATTATAAAATCAGTCATACCCAAAGATAATTTTATCAAAATATACATTCAACGTCTAATGTAAATATATAATGGTATTTAATCGACTTTTTAAATGAAAAGATTTATTTAATAGATAAAACCATTGCAAAAAACACAAGGCTGACAGAATGATGCATTTCCTATCGTTTTACTGCGCTGTGCTACTTCTACAACACCAATTATCTTGTTCTTGTAGTTAATACGCTTGTGCAAGTAATAACGACTTTCATGCAAAAGTTTTAGGGCTTAGATTGCTTTAAGAGAAATAATAGGTCTAATTACTTTGCGAAACTTTGTATATTTATTTAATTTGACAACCAAAATAGACCGTAACAGATAGCGTAAATGAGAAGTGTAAAAACAGATTTTTGAAAGTTTTCTGCTGTCTCTCGGATATATTTGTTTCAAGGCTGCACGCTTTACAAATGATATTATAATTTGTTACTTGAATAATTAGTTACAATAGATTGATTGTGTCCTTCTTTATCTATTTTAATTTCTAATTAAAAATATGAAATTAAGAACATAATTTACTTCTGAAAAGCAATCCACGCCCATTAATAAAGTATGAAATTGGAAAGGGTTCTACTTAACACTTTAACATTGAACATTTGATATATTTCTCTTAACAATACGATGGTTGCGAATATTCTGTAAACATACTTTCTCGCATACTTGCGCCATGCTGAATTTTTAAAATTGACATTCAAATAGGCAAGTGGCAAGATAACCTGACGTTTTTTCAGTTGAATATAGTTTTATCATCATATGATTCATAAAGTAAGTCATTTGTAGACTTAAGACATGATAAGATTGACGATTCTACGATATACTGTATTAGATCATGCCTCACCATTAGGCCATGTGTTAAAGATTAATATTTTTTTTGGTTTCATGAATTTTTTGAATTATCTCGCCACATTAAGCATATTATTTTGACATCTATATAAAATATCAGGTATTACATCCGCTACAATTATACCTTACTTACTTGGTGTTCATTTTACTTGAATTCCATTCAATTAAAACAAAAATACAATAACATTGTTTAAAAAAAATATAACAATTTGGCACATTTAAAGAAAGAAAAGAGAAAAAAAATAAGGTTAGGAACTCATGATTGCCTCACCTCTAGGTACTAGAGAAATTAATCCACCACTAATTAAGTATATTTTAAGACCTATATTCACTCTCTTTTACAACGTTAACCAGTATTTGTTACAAATGTAATCTAAATTTGAACAACTCAAGTGTCAATACAGTGCCAAAAGTATTATTGGTTTTTTAACAGTATCGCATTGTGACTTATGTATTTTATTTAGTTAAACAACAAAACTTACCACATATAAATCATATTTATAAATAAAATAGCACTCACCGAATATAAAAACCTATTGTCCTAGTATATACTTTATATATATATATATATAATATACTTAATATTGGAAAAAATATTTCTATTTAATTATTTATTCAAAAATATTCTCGCTTAGAATTATTGATTACTTATTATATATTTTTTGTAACACCTACTGGTTATTGTAACAAAATAATGAGAAAATCTTACATAATGTAGATTTAAATTATAACAATGGACTTAATGAAATGAAATTTTTCACGAAATAAACGTTTACACATTATATACTGATGATACCAAAATATTACATAGTCTATGATAGATTACTTAAATGGCAACACGAGTTCCCGAAGAGATAGAAACTAGAGCGGCTATAAGATAGATACATGGACTACTAAGCCTACACAGACATCAATGCTAAGATTAACAATGTTCGTATCACGACATATGACTAGTAAATTTAGTTGCTAGTGGAAATTTAACAAAACAAGAAGGGAAAGTGACTGCCAGATTGATATGCCAATTTACAAAACATTAGGTTCATTAAACTTCCACTAACGAGTTACTTACATTTATCAGTAAAAATATGGTTATTTCGATACAAAAATGTCTGAGAATAGTAATAGGTAGTTATAGTAGAGATTGCTTTCAAATTCCCAATGAATTCTTTAATAATACATATCATAATATGATATATTTAATGAATATCCACTAAACAGAGCACTTATAAATCTAAATAAAACGTTATCAAAAAACTACCCATTACTTTTATCAATAAATTGACTAATTTGGTACGGAACTTAACACACCACTGTGTACCTACTGACTTAGATCGAGCGACTCCTTCGTGCCAACTACAACGAAACATAATTATCGCGTTTGCTTAATATTTCAACAACATTGAGAGTTTTAACTTTGCCTCACAGAATACACAACGATATTCATGAACTTGTTGAAAGACTACAGACGAATTCAGGTGAATTAGACTTTATAATTGTTAGTGAAAGCTTGAGTCTATTATCATTTGGCGATGATAACATTTCATTTGTGATAGCGCTAGCACTCAGGTAATTAGAACAATGTACTTAGAACGGAATAGGACTTAGTAGTAACTAAGAGGGGAGAAGTATGAATAAAGAAACCACTATGAGGATAACAAAAGGATTACATTTCAGGCCATAGATTCCAGAATGCAAGGCTCTGACGGCATGACGTGCTGGTGATAATGAGGCAGCCAGACTTCGCTTAGGGAATACCTGTTCAATGATAGAGTATATTAGAAAATATAAAACAATTCTTCAATATATTAAATATGGATTATTTAAAGAAATTCCTAATTATTATTATAACATCATTATTATTAATGTATTTAGTTTATAGCCTAAGAATTAAACAATAGGGTAAATTTAGTAAAAATTTAATTCAAACTCTTTATATTAAGCGTCTTTAAACTCATTAAAAATTAACGCTTCAAACGTAGAAGCCCTCATAATGTGATGCTCATTTATCATGATGAAGATGTATATGTGTTCAGTCATTGCTTTAAGATACTTCTTACGATGAAATATATAACCGAAGTTTGCGTTTATGAGAAATAAACTGTATTAGTTGGAAATTAAATAAACTTACAGCGACAGCACCTCCGTTTGATGAGACAGCGACACACCAGACCTCCTCCGGATCCGGAGTCATAAGGACCGCTATCCAACAGTGTTGAGCTAAATCTGGACTTAATACGGCAGGTTGGGAACGACCAGAGGTAACCCACGTGACGCGCAAGCTACGGCCACACACGCCACAAGTAAGACGCCAACCACTCTCAACTGATTCGGTATTTAGGTTCTTTGCTGTTGCTCCACCTTATTGGGGTATAAATTGGAAATCAGATAACAGACTAACACGTTTGATTGGCTATGTGACAGGTTTTTACAAATGCTTTCAGACTCCAGATATTACAATGAGTGACGTCCCTTGTGTCCCTTGTGTTTTTGGAAACAATTGCCTCCGATACAGATCTTTTTAACAAAAAATTGTATTTCTACCCTTTATATTGTAACTTGAAAATTTATATATAAATATTTTTTTCTCTTGTTGTCAAGTCGTTATTATAATTATTACACATAAAAATATTTTAATTAGAATATAGGTATGTTTACGTCGTATACAGTGTAAATCTACTCATTTTTTAGCTATATATCGTAGCTTAATGGTTTTAAAAGTACCATGAAAGGAGAGCTATCGGCTTCGAATCCCAATCTGGTCAATTATAATTTAGGCCGTCTGAGTGTCTTAATACTTTCGCATCCTTAGGAGATCCATGCTGAAGGATATATGCGGACACATTAATTGGTTCGGCTCGTACGACGTGATACTACGGGCTCAAAGAATACTCAACGTGAAACGTATCTGTACTGTGTTTCGCAGAGTAAGTATCGGAGTCCCTTAAAAGTACCGCTCAAAAGCCGTAAAAAGCTTAAAGGCGTAAAAAGCCGGCAAAACAACCAATGGACGGATTGTGGCGGGGTTGTTCATGGGCGGCGGTGTTATTTTACCATAAAGGCGACCTAACTGCTCCGTTGTCCGCTATTCCATAAAAAAATTATATATCAATGAAATTATTGTAGTAATAATAAAATTTAGCATATTTAATACTAACCGGTAACAGAGAGTGTAACTCGTTTTAGTTCACGTAATCTCGATCGCTCACTAGCTCGTGCGCCTAAGCATCTGTACTCACCACCTTCTTCCCACATCGCTTCAGATATACCTACAACCATTAATTAATGTTATATTGGTTTAAAATGTATCTTCATATTTTATTTACAAACGGTTACATTATATATTACATCTACATAATTATATATAGGCTACAAAATTATATATTATATAATTATAATATAATTATTATATATATCATATATTAGATAATTGTGCAAACTAAAACTGCTCGTAAATCAGGAATTTTGAGCTTACTTATCGTTCCGTAGCAGCGCCATAATTTAAGATTAGCTGTCGTTTCAACAAAAATCTAAATACTTGAATGACTATACACTTGGAAATCAAGACAACATTTTCTATTTAGAAACAATTAATACAAGTAACGACAGCAAAATTAAAGTCACCATAAATATTCAATCACATATTATAATTAATGCTAACATAAAAATAATTATCTACGTCAAATAAATGTAAAGAAATTAGGGTTTTTTATATTAAGTACTAAAACTGGTTAGTTGTGTGAATTAAGAGGTGTTATTACTATTGATACTTTTTTTTCAGGTAAGTTTATTAATTGTTAGATGATTTCAAACGGAGGTTCTGTTATTTTACTAACTCAATAAATGAAATTCATTATTTTCAGAGAAACAGATTGAATTTTATTTTCACACTCTGGACTTTGTTTTCAATATGTAATAATAGTACTAATAATACTTTAAATATATCAAATATCAAAAAAATCACTTATAAGTTCAGTGTTACAACTAGTTAACAAAACAATGTAATTGTCACTAGATGGTGGCTGTTCTATCCACTAAGATTGCTATTTTGGTCTGTGTACACTATTACTCTCTTGTAGTCCGTGCAAACAGTTTTCCTATATTCAAAAATAATAAATCTGTTAATATCTATTCAAATTTCAATCTATTACTATTTCAGCCCTTTGTAATAGGTTATGGGCCCAGTGTACGCGAAATCTGCAAGACTATGATATTATTATCAATATATCTAGTCGAAGATCGGGAGCTGTGTCGTCGTCTTGTATCATCAATATAATTCAATCTAAATCATTTTACAAGAATAGGACTTGGAGTTTTACATTACTGCCTGAAAGAAAGAAAGCTGTGCCCTGTTAGTGGATTTTTATGAGGAAATTGAGTTCAGAAGGTTTATTACTTAGTACAAAGAACGTCTTGTAGCAAAAGGCTATATCCAGGAATATGAAATTCACTGTAAGGAAACCTACTCGCCTGTGGTAGATTATTCTACTATACGTATATAAATTATTGCAGTGTTAAACTTACCAAGGACTCCGTGTGCGTGATGAGATCCTGCCGGGGCCCAACTATCGCTCGCATTGCCCACAATACGGCGCCACCAACACCCAACACTCCCTAAAATATCATCTCTGTATAGCAAGCTATTTGTACTTTAACGGGAACATACCTTGTAGTATCTTTACTGCAATTATCTGTTTTTATAACGCTATAATTCTATGATATAAACACTTTTAGTAATAAATAATGAGTGTTCGCATATTATGACTATACTTTGTGCAAAAATGTGTTCAAGGTTTTTAAATATACGGTTTTAATTTTCAGCCCAACGGTTAATTTAGATGAAAATAGGTCAGACGAAATTTAAATATTATATAATCTATATGTGTGTATATGTATTTATACGGATATAACAAAGAGGTAATGTTTCTGTTTGTTGTATGGGGTAATATCTTAATCTTATTTGTAATATATGGACTAGAAAAATCAAATGTTTTTTTGTAGTAGTCGGATGAGGAATGTAAGTTCAAGAACAAACGGTCGGATGATAGTGTTCCTTACGAACATTGCCTTAAAGATGAGATTGATAATGCCTAATGATAAAAATACAAAAAAAGCACGGACAGTGGCGTGCTTGTACTGAACGTGGTGGTTTCATAAAATACAGTAAAAAGTCGTACCTTTAGGACAGTGAAGTTGGACATTTCCTCCTAGAGGTACTTCGACTTTTTGATGTACCGGTTCCTCATTGGGCTCGGTTGATGTCTGAACTGACTCATCTGGTGCTGCACAAATAATTAAAGTATCCTCTTGTTAATAGGCAAAAAATAAATACTTTTTATAACAAGGCCACGGTGGCTAATTTCCTAACTCATCTGACCATGAATACTTGAAATAGGAAAAGTTGTTGGTTTATTTAAAATAAAAAAAGGTTTTTTTTTGGTAGGCACATATTATTTAAATACCAAATTAAATCATGTTATATTACAGTTTGTTAATGAAAATGTATTTTTAAATAATGAATAACATTTTATAGCAAATCTGAATAGTTCAGCTTCAAGTAGAAATCAAAGTTATATGCAATCATTGTTGGTACATTTCCAAGTCTCGAAATCGATATCACAGAAGTTGTTTTGCCTTCCAAGGACTCCTTAGATTTACAGAATATTTACATATCGTTGAAGTTGACTACGTAATCTGGTACACATACGTTTGTCGAACTAACTTAAGGATGTCGTTTATTTATAAGATTAGAGATTAGTTTCGGAACTAAATTTTGTCTCTAAATTTATACATCTAAGTCTAAGATTTTTTTACAATAATAAAACATGTATGCCATAGGCAACATTATTAATAACGTTTAAAAGATCGGGTTAAAATTAACGAGTTTATCTCTTATTTAATTTAACAGCAACTAAATTTTGCGATTTCATATTAAGCAGATGAATGCTGCATTTTGAAAACAGAATGTCGGCTTCAAGCAAAAGTGGCTCTTTGTTTAAATTCTTCATTAAATCGGCCCAAAAGTAGTTCAAGGTATTACTTTACTGGTAAAAGCATAACGTCGAAGGTATTTCAACTCACAAAGCACGTTCAGATAGTATCCAATCGAGGAGTATTCGGTATTAAGCCACGTAGCCCGGCATTGATACCAGCCACCATGGGAAGCTTGCAGTCTCGACCATCGCAACGTCGCTGATCCAGCTGCACTGTCAGTTGGTGCAGGAGAACTAAAGAATATAAAGCATCATCAACCATTAAAGTCTACGACGAAGCGAGAGGTATCGGGTACGATCCCCGATCCAAAATTTTATTCGGTTTTCAAAAGAGGTTGACAGTGGCCGGGCGAGTCTTTCAGCGATGTCACAGCCGAGGGAGAGCCATGCTGCAGCATATTTTGACGCACAGATTGGGTAGATTCATCCGAAGTAATACCACGGGCTGTACAGTAATTGTACTGTGTTTCCCTGTATGATTGAGGATATCGGAGACTCTTGGAATTATTAACAAGCTGGCAATACAATCAAAGTGCGATCTATGAGACGGTTGCCCATGGGCAGCGTTGATCTCTTACCATAAAAAAATTCGCCTGCTCGGCTGTCTGCTATACCATAAAAGTTAATTATAAATTGTACATATAGGTGTATACTTAAAACAATTGTAATTCGTAACCATTTGACAATAAATTATGCATGTAGCTTTATAAAATTTACCTTTGAGGCAACGGAATATCACTGTCTCTTGTCCAAACAGGACGAGCGGGGGGATTGGAATCGACATCGCAACGGAGCGCAGCTGGACTACCAGCCCACAACGAGACACCAAACCCAGGCCAGCGAGATATCACGAAAGATGGCGGATCTGCAAAAACATTACTTTAAACAAAAGCTCTTGGAAAATTTGGATATTATGTTGCATTCGCTTAAAAAAATATAATCCAATAAATAATAAAAAATAATAAAATATTCGCAATCTAATGAAAATAAATGTATCCGTGAATTCTTCTCGAATAAGTTTACAGGGTTAGTCTTAACACTTACAAGTGACATGTACTTCAAGCTTTGCAGTCATAACGTCGTAATGTTTAGTCGTATTGTCTTTTCCAGGCTTTCGCTGTTTGGCCTCGCACTGCAATGTCGCATTGTGAAGTTCTCGAGCTGCTGTTACTACCACTCGGGACCAATACATGCCATCTAGTGAAATAAGTGTTACAATCTAGTAAGTCACGATTTTATTAAATATATTTCTTCAAGCGGACCTTCTATATTATTTATATACAATTATAAAAACATAGAATAACAAATATATCTTGACTGAAACTCTTCAACTTCTACTTTAACTTCATAAAATAATTTATAAATCAAGTAAAGCATCTGCCTAAAACTACTTACCCATAGAATAGTTAGTTGGATGTATCCTTAAATACGGACGATGGTCAAGAGCTGGTTCTAGTGCCAATAACCGCCATGTTAATTCTGGTGGAGGTACACCACCTAAATACAACGTTTAAATATTATATCGTTATATTTTAAATTATCTATGAGTACTTAACTAAAACTAAATCAACCGATCAAAAAAAAATCAAAATAAATATAAACAAAAAAATAATAGAAACTCAAAATAAACCAATAAAATTAATAATGCTAACGAAAATTTTACTTTTCAAAGGATAAATAATATGATTCATATTTTACAACTCCGCATAAGTGAAAATAGCAGTAACCTTCAGCAACACAACGAACTTCGAGCACAGTTTTATCTCGAACTGGAACCCAGGTATTTCCGGCATCAAGACGTCTTCCATCCACTGCTAGATACACAGAACGTACTGGCTCTGTGTAGAGAGAATTATTATCTTTAAACGATCAAAATGAACTTTCGCTATACATTTTAATTATACTACAAGGTAAATTAAAACTAATTTAAATTTTAAAATTGTATTATTAAGTATGATTTAAGATAATGTTATTTTACCCGTGGGAGAGTAATGCTGAAGCAAATGCTAACGCACTAATTATGCGGCTCGTCCGATGTGATACCACGGGCTCACAGAACACTCAGCGTGAAATAGTAGTGGTATTTGAAACGGTGCTTCTACTGTGTTTCGCTGAGTAATTGATGCGTAAAAGCCGGCAACACAAACATGGCGCGGATTATGATGCACGCAATAATTGTATTATGTAGAATTGTAAAGTATTCTAACCGTATATGAGAAGTTTTGTAGGTTGACCAGTCAGTGGTCTTCCGGACTTATCACGCCCAGAGCAACGCCATTTTGCCGCGTGGTTTCGACCCGCGCGAGCGATTTCAACCGCATCCCCGTCTCGGTAGGCTGACTCAGCTCCGTCAGGGGATGAACCCAAGATCACTTGCTAAAATTTAGTGGTAAAACATCAGTTGATGGTTTAAAGATATAGTTTTATATGTTCATAAATGATCAGCCAGTATTTCAAGTGACTTTCAAACCGGTCTCGGACGCTCGGATTTTGATTTGTGATGCTACTTATCTGGTTTGAGTGAACAATTATAAAAAAATTTTTGTATACTGTATTTCGTATTTAATAAATACTTTACCTATTTGTACTGTAATGGGTCTAATGACGAATTATTCGGTGTCCGGAAAAACCTTTTCAAGGATTATGTCACACAAGGAGTTTATTGTTTATTGAAATATTTGTATTTTTCTTAAATAAATAAAGAATATTATGAAATAGATATAATGATTGCTAAATGGGCAAGATTCAAGACGTGAAATCGATTTTATTGTTTGAATGTACACTGCATAGTACATACCTCGTTGTCCTTGAACCATTTGAGGTTAGTAACGTTTGCCAAGTCACACAGGAGTCTTGCGCGTGTATGTGCTTCCACGAGTAGCTCACGTTCCAGCTTTTGAGGCTGCAAAAATATCTTTATACATATATAACAGAAATGTGGTTTTCTTCTTTTTCTATGTTATTTAAGTTTTAATGAAACAGAAGCAATTTTCAATATTTCCATTGTATCTTTTGGTATATATTAAAATACACATACTCTTAATCCATCTATATTATTTACAAAAACTCATATATATAAAAAAACTTCGAACAAAAATGACCAAGGACGCGTCCAATAAGTAAACAAAATTTAAAATTCACAAAAGCTGTTTTGCTAAGAAAATTGAAGCAAATAAAAAACGAGGAAGTTACAATTTTCTCTCAATTTGAATGAAGGCTTTAGTTAATAAGGGGCTCTCAAAATTAATTGAGTTCTCCTGAAGTCGGGAGTGGAACACTTGATGCGAACATTTGAATCCTTTAAGCCGTTTATTTTCCAGAAACAAAATACAATAATTGCTATTTACGTCACATTTAATAGAGCTATATATATATATATATATATTGCTAGTCCGTTACCTATGTCCTAGATGCGTACGTAATTTATAAGTATCATTGACATTTGAATCATAAAAATTGAAACGCTTTTAAAATATTTTAAGAAATTGTACATGATTTAAATTAACATATAAAAAGTTATATAGAAGATATATATCGGCACATGTATGCAACTACAAACTAATTTAAAGTTTTAAGTAAGAATATTCTTTTTAAAATAATTATTATTTATCAACGACCATGGACGTGAATTATTTTATAAGTTTAAAACTAACAATGTGTATCACGATATAAATTGAGACATCAAAATGTTAACTTATTCATATTTTTAATACGTTTTGTGAATTTTGTCATCCTATTTATCATGAATATTACAACTTATAGTACCTGCGGCGCTTGTATTCTCTCCCTGCGAGCCTCAGCCTCTCTGACTTGATCTCTGGGTTCATCTCGCATGACTGGCGAGGGTCTGATCACAAAAGCGTCAACCCGGGACGATGCCCTTGGCCCCGGGGCGGCTCCAGCGTCGCCTATAGCATCTCTGACAGCGCCTCGAATGTTTAGAATTGTGTCACCGGTTTTCACTCGACGTGACTATTGTGTGGGAAATTATATTTTAGTTCTCTTCCTACATACGAAATTCATATGATTCAAATTTTAAGGAATAATCATAACATGAGGTATTTATTAAATATTATGAATATTCTATATTTATAAATATTATATATTTATATTTTCATAGCAATAAGCCATTTTGTAATAAGCAAAACACCCTCCTTTTGGGGGAGGCCTATGTCCAGCAGTGGACTTGATAAGCTGATGATGATGATGAAGCCATTTTGTGAAGCGGTCTTGAAAACCCAACTTGGTTATTTAAAACACCTTTTCAAAAAATATTAATAAATTGTTATAATGACTTAGATATCGCCGTTTACCATAGATACAGCTTTTTTATATATTCCTGAATTAAAAAAGAAACACGTTTTTATGAGAGTGACCTTAAATATGCCGCTTAAGCGGCGTAAAAAGCCGACAACACAACCAATGCACAGACTGTAATGCGGTTGTCCATGGGTGGCGGTGTTCTCTTACCATATAGGAGACCCACCTGCTCCGTTGTATTCTATATTATATAAAAAAATCAGTTAATAAATATTTTTGATCAAAGTGAATATTTAAAGAGTGAGAATATTTATTACCTTCGACTTCTCCCATCCACTACTTCTTTTAACTCTCTCATCATATACTCTAGCTTCTGCATCTAAACTAACTTCATTTGAATTCTCTCCAGGAGCTACTATAAAACCATTTTCTCTATCGCTCAAATCGAACGGATTCTTAACATAACTCATATCTTTTTCATCAAACATTTCAAATACGTTCTGAGGTTCTGTTTCTAGTCTTTCGTTGAGGTTATCGTTTCTTATCTCTACATCTTGATTATATATATCATCTATGTTGTTTTGGATTAGTTCTGTTGTGTCTTGGTTATCTACGGGGTTCTGTAGAGGTGGATAGAGAGGACCATCTCGGAAGATGTCGGCGTCCAACGGCGCAGGGGAGGGTTCGGAACTACTTGGTTCAGTGTTCACAGCGGAGAAGAAGCCTGTGGAAGAACAATCAAATAATATTTATTTTAATTACTTTTTAGTACAGTAAGACTAATACACTAAATATTACAATATAAATAAAATGTTTAATTTATGAATGCACTAAAAATGTATTTAATTTTAATATAAAAATTCATACTAACTCTAAAGATAACTTCAAAGAGAGCGTCAGTTAATGCTTATTTAAATCGAAAATAAACCGTCATATTAATTGTTAATTATAATACTTTTATTGGATTTATTCCAAAAAAGTAACTATTGCATAATGTTTTAAGTCTTTTCACTATTATTTATTAACTTTTATCTTAATATATTAAATTGTTATTAAATTATTATATTCTACATTATATAGAAATCTATGAAAGGGTGGACATAACATGTTTTCAGCTAGGACGAAATTAGACTTGAGTTTTATCCATTTAAATCTCCTTTACGGGACAAACAGTTGATCCTTGAACAGATCGCGATATAAACGCATTATTACTATTCCGGTCACGCGGCAAGATTTGCAAGAGGAATGTGAAATAAGGGAATAGGGATGTAATTACGGTGACATAGGAATGTTTTATTTCGATTCTCGTGTATTGTGGGACTGTAAAAAATAGAGAAAAATAGAGAACTAAGAGCAGCATTTTACTATTTTAAATAGCAGTTATAGTACTAACGCATATTTTGGATGTACAAGCCTGGAACAAAATGGTGGACGGCATATTTTTAACCTTTTCAGAACAATACGTAAACCAATTAACATAATGATTATTACATTTGCTATAAAAACAAAGCATTATTAAACATTTTTCCATAGTAAGTGTGATATTTAGACACAATAATGCTTATTATCATATCGCGCATAATGCTTATATTATATCAGTTAAATTTGCAGACATAAACTTTTGTTGCATCAGTGAAATACTTTTTGTGATAAACTTTAGTCTATGATAAAGTCTAGTTTGGCACTAAATAAGGTTGTACGAAATAGTTTAGTACGTATGTCACGCTTCACAAACTCAATTAACAACTATTTACCGGATCTCAGAACTGTTAGATCGTAGAGGGAATCTTAAGATGCGATTATAAGTACATACTTCTGTCACTGTTGGTTTTTGCTTTCATTTGGCTTGTTTGTGCAAAAATCTACGAAAATTATACAAGTTCTTATATAAACCTTAATGACATAAAATCTTCTTATGTAATCCTAAATTTAATAAGATCGAGACTTTTTAGAATTATAGTATTCTTTCTAAAAATTAAAACTTAATTAATTTAGGCTTAGGTTGCCCATGGGCGGAGAACCGATTTCTCTAGGTAAGCCTCCTGTACGTTTTCCAACGATCCTACAAAAAAATGTTAAACTAAGAGATTGTAGATTGAAAGATATCTTTTCGTACGTAAGTGGATGTTTACAATTCTCTAAGAAAACTGATTTAATATTACAAAAAGACAATGATAAAACTTAAACAACTTTTATTTTTTAAGTATTCTTAATAATCTTTATTTTGACACATAAAACGAGCGCTTATCATAATCTAAAAGAATTATTTATAACGGCGCGTCAGTAACGGCGTAACTCGTAACGAGAAGTCTTTAATAAAATATTAAGAGCAGTGTAACTCGACTTAGCGGTTTATCTGTACAAGACAGCCAGCCACCTTTAATCTTTCTGACTCTTAAAAGTTCACGTTTTGCTCACGGTGTACATTATAAAATACATTTTTCTTTCAAAAATGAGTAGAGGTTTTACTCATTGTAAGTTGTAAGTTAAGTGCAGTTAAGACGAAGATATCAAACACACTTAAAAACTATAGAGAAGAGATAAAAAATAGACAGAAATTACAATAGTAGAAGTGAAGAAAGGATATTATTTCACATGAAAATAATTTAGATATATTATTTAAAAAATACCAGTGTTTACTGGAACAAATTTGTTAAAAATATATATGAAAGACAATTACATGTGGAAAACTAGTACAAAACTACCTATTTCATTACAAAACGGAATGGTCAAAGCTATAATTTCGTTGGTCAAACTTTTGTCATCCGGTGGAAAAGTTAGGTGTTCTGTGGTTTTTATAGGACAAACTAGTTTTTGATAAGTTAACTGTTTTACAATCGCTCCGTAAATAATTTACATGTACCTCACGTAAAGATTGAAACAATTGTATCTATGACTTTAATTACTACAGTTTTGCAATTTACATAATTGATACCATTAATCAATATATATAACCAAAATACAAGACTCAATTCATATATCTATTTTCAGATTTAAATTTAAAGAAAATGGTGGCTAAGGATCAGAAGGCTCACCTAGGGATAAGCGGTTCTCCGCCCATGGACACTTCCAGCCCTTGCAGAGCCGCGAATCCGTTGCCGGCGTTTTAGGGTTTAATTTTTATTTTTTAAGGTCTCAAATTAAGTCGTATTGGTAGCAATATGACGCAAAAGTTCTAATATAACAAAAACAATTGGAGTATTACATTGTTTTTAGAATTGCGTTGAAATAATATCAATTGAGCCTAACTCTCATTTAATAATTTAATAAACACGCTTCATTTGAAGTTATTCCATATCCAGATTCCCTGGTAACAATATTATCTGTTTCTGAAGTCATGATCTATCGTAATTTTCACTTCAAAGCCACTTGCAATTTGTTGTCAAACATTCAACTCAATTCTCCTCTGATTCTCCTCAATAACTCAAAAGTTATAATTCAAATTAATTTTAACTCACAGAATCAGAGTGAAGTTGAAATAGACCAAACTAAATGGACTACAGAACTTTTTTACGAATAGTTAAAGATTGTTGCAGGACCGGCAACGCATCCGTGGTCCAATAAGAGCTAGGGGGTGTCCATCGGCGGTGGACCGCTTGATGCTGGTCGATTGCCAACGTTTCCATGAAAAATAAAAAAAGTATATTATTATTGAAACTTATTCTATAATTTATTTAGTTATGCTAATCGTATTTGAATAGTACAGCTAAATTTACTAGATTATGTAATGTAAATAATAATTTCTCGATGAAAACTGAATATACAATTTTAAAATGTATTGATAAAGTTTTATTTACATAACTATTGTATTCAAATTATAATGTAAGTAAGCAATCACATTTAAGAAAAAGTCTCTAGTCAGACATAACAGACACTGGTTGTTTTGTCTTTCATTTAAAGAAAATCTTAAGTAGTTAATTTGTATACAGCTGAGTTCCATTTAGGTACAATAATAAGATTCGTTCTCAGTATTTGGATTTAGAGCTTTTTAAATTGCTTTTATATAGAATAATATCAGAGTATAAGAAAATATATTATAAAAAAACAAAATCGTCACATAAAAGGCGTAGTGGTACATAGAAATTATTTTAATCCAAACTCTGGGAAAATGTTTATTGACAGTTTGAGTTTCAGAAATTATTTTGTTATTGTGTAAAACGCGTCACTACTACTCATGTGGAGTGTATAGCCATTCCCTTTATGTTAGTATACAATAAAACTATTATGTATTTACTTTTCTTAATTCGTATAATACAATATTTTTTAAACATTTTTTTGAATAGTATAGCGGATAACGGAGCAAGTGGGTCTCCTGTATTGTAAGAGACCATAACCGTCATAGATAACCGCGCCACAGTCCGTGCATTGGTTGTGTTCCCGGCTTTTTACGCCACTTAAGCGCCATTTCTAGGGCCTCCCATATCCTCACTCACTCAGCGAAACACAGTACAAGTATGTTTCACGTTGAGTACTCTGTGAGCCCGTGGTATCACTTCGGACGAGCCGGCCCAATTAATGCGTCCACATATGCTTCAGTATGGCTCTCCCACGGGTGTGACAGTATTAAGACACTCGCCTGGCCACTGTCAAGCCCTTCCAGAGACCGAATAAATTATAAATTAAATTGTAATTTATAATTGTCCTGACTGAGATTCGAACCCGATATCTCTCGCTTCACGGTAGACCTATTAAACCAAAATTTTTACTAAAAATTAAAAATAACATATCAATAATACACGTGTAAACATAATTCAAGTCAGTAAATTCAGGTTTGTCCCAAGAAATCAATAATGCGTTCAATGTACAGTCTTTCACTTTAGAAATCATTCTCTATTGCTTTATTATCCACCCAGCGAGGAAATTTCAAATATTTCAGATCTAACCTTACCTTTAACGGATTATTAGTAAACTGTGGTGATAGTTATGCAATTTTAATACATCTATGCCGTAGGAAAAGCCATTGCTTGTTTCTAGAAATGCTGTCCTAAATAAAATGTGACGATAACCAACTTACAAATCGCCAAGATACTTCAAACACTGCCCCACCGTCGCTTTCTCGTTGATGCTGCAATTATAGATTGTGCGACTGTACGCTTGAGACTGAATTATTAGTGCACTAAGACCTCACTTGTTGCTAATTTGTTGTCCTTTGAACATTACTTCGCAATATTATGTTCGATTAATATTAATTATTCAAATAATGCCCATTTACTTTGTCAAATCAATCCTATAATAAATATTTAAAATTTAAATAGTAATTCTGAATTATATTAAGTTATTAATTATATCAATTCATAGACTGTACAAATTTCAGTGAACGTGTATATCAATTATATAATGTCAAAGTATACCGTCCGTATTTATTTTCATTGTAACCAATATTTAAGTCATTTACGTATAATAATTTCAGTTCGGCTTTTTATTCGTTGCTGTATAAATGGATAATTATAACCCCGTGCGATGAAAGGGACATAATTGCCAAGTGTTTTAACAATGCTCATAAAAATATATTTTATGAATAAATCGTAATTACAAAGTAGTAGTCCCGTCATCAAAAGTCCAATTTGTGTCCGTTTAAATTGAGGGGAGTACAATTTGCGTTTATTAGGTATCAAGGGTCCAATTATATTGTGTTCATTTTGACATTTTCCTCCCAATTACTGACCTCATATACACTATTAACGGATCCGGACTGGGTACATATAAATATTATATCAAGTATTTAGAAGATGTAAAGCTATTGCCTCATTCAAATTCCATTTACATATTATTTTAGAAATCCAAACATATGTTCTATGAATTTATAACAAGATATTAATGAAGCATAATCATTTAATTATAGGAATAGAAGAAATTTATCTTTTGAGTTCGAGATCAGAAGCTGGAGCACAGGTCTACTAGATCTGCATCCCCTAAATTATGAAGTTCTATAATTTAGTTATAGCCATTTTTTTATAATATAGCGGGCAACGGAGCAGGTGGGTTCCCTATAAGGTAAGAGAACACCGCCGCCCATGGACAACCAAGCTACAGTCCGCGCATTGGTTATGTTGCCGGCTTTTTACGCCATTTATGTGGCATTTTTAAGGGCCTCTGATATTCACAATCACTCAGCGAAACAAACTTATGGTGACAAGTACCGTTTCACGTTGAGTATTCTGTGAGCCCGAGTTATCACTTCGGACGAGCCGGCCCAATTAGTGCGTCCGCATATGCTTCGGCATGACTCTCCCAGCCAACAATCTTGATGTAATTAATCAGATTAACGATATAAATATACATATCTATATAAGTATCAAACTTTATTAGTTCTAATTGATCATTAATCACTCAAGCCATGCCTGTTAACCCATTACCAGAATCGCTACCAATTTTCTTACAATTATTTAATAAACATGCTTTACATTGCTACCATGATCAAAGTTTATCTATATTTACATAGAAAACGTTTGTTTGCTGTTAAATTCGCTAACCCAGAGAAATACTTTACAATTATTCTATAGAATTTTACGTATGTATTATTTTCGTTGGTTAGAATTGTAACTAATATTATTTAAAAATCTGTATGCTACTGCATATTATGTTCGATTAATATTAATTATTCAAATAATGCCCACCATTATATTGTCAAATCAATCCTACTATAAATATTAAAGATTTAAACAGTCATTCTGAATTAAATTACACATATAAAATATTTAATTATATCAATTTATATACTGTACAAATTTCAGTGAACTAGTATAACAATTACATTGAAATATCGAATACTGTTTTTAATAGATTCAAAAGTCGTATTAGTAATGATAATCTACTGTACCTCGTGTTATCACGTTGCGAGGCAATGGATCGATAGCAAGTGTCCTGCGCGCCAATACACGAAACCACTTCTGACATTTACTAGAGTTTCTATCAGTTCTTATCTCTTCAGATGTTAATCATTTCATAAATAATATCCAACTGTTCTCCTTGTACGCCTTCACTAAGAAATATACAACTCAAAGTATAATGATAAGTTTTTTCTATTATTTTTTTTGTTGTATAGCGGACAAAGAAGGTAGTCCACTATATGGTAAAAAAACACTGGTGGCCATGGATAGCCGCGCAACAACCCGCGTTTTGTGTTGTCGGCTTTTTACGCCTCTTAAACGGCAAAATTTCAAAGGCGTCCGATATCTTCACTCACTCTGTGAAATATATTACAAGTACCGTTTCCCGCTGAGTATTCTGTGAGCCAGTGGTAACACTTCGGACTCGCTGGATTTGCCCGTATAGTTCTTCCACGAGTTTCTCTTATCCTGCAAAAGTTTTCGAAACCATAGTAATGTTACAGATTCAAATACTTTAATAAACTTCGACTAAAAACTTTGCTTATTTATCTTGCTAAATGTTCAATTTTACAAAGACAAATTCACAGGTCTTTACCAACTTTTTGTATAATAGAGTGTGTTTATATCTACGTATTTAATAATTGAAATATTATTAAAATATTTGAAAAAGCTTGTGTAACATGTAAATTATATTTACACAAGAAAATTGTCTTTGAAATTTCATACATTAAAATTCAATTTACTTCGCATTAAAATGATTTTTCATCTTGTACTATGATAATATTAAATATACTTCAATATCAAGTCTTTAAGCTGAAATCATTCGAATAAGAAAAATTAATAAACCAGTGTAGTTGAAGAAATTGCCAGCGATTCTTTCTCAAAATTAAATCTGAATATTAATTTTTTAGTTATTGAAAACTTCATCTTATCTGTCATGTATATTAAAAACTGTACTAAGATGTCTCATCTAAAATATTATGTATATAATTGTGGTGAAAGTTAACTTTTTAATTAAAAAAATATTGATTTACCAAAGCAATTATATCAAAATTATTTTAAAATAAATATTGGTAATTCTTTTCAAGTATCTATATCATATGGAATAATTAAAGTCAAAACTTTGTTGTCCATTTTTATTAAGCAAACAATTTAAATGCATTTATATCATAAATAATGCAACTTAAAATATGAACGTCATTAAATTTAAATCATAAATTTAAATTATCAAACAAAAACAGTTCAATAACCATTTATATTGTAATTATAAAACATACTTTTTTTAAATAAAGTAATACCAAATTACCATTAGTAATTGTGGAATAATAAAACGATTTTCAACATTGCGGTTGTCTACAATTTACAGTGATTTTGTTCACGTTTGAGGTTTTAGTGCTAAATTTTATGGTTTATTCATTTTCGTTAAGTCATTACATTTCAGTACTAAACGTATGTTTAGTATTTAAACATTGAATTAAAATACTTGGAAAAAACAGGATTCGAAAGAGTTTATCTTCTGTTTGGATTCTATTTATGAACCATTGACTTTTCGTTAATCCATCTGCAAATAGGACGTTAATCAGTAAATAATCATACATTCATGACTTGAATTGAAAGCCGGTTATTGTGTAGCATATATATACAATTTGTGTGTGTGAATATTTGTATATTATTTGAGAAAAAAATCAGTGAAAATCGATTAAAATTTGATTTTTATTTACAAAATAGCCAAACAAACTTGGATATCAACAATTATTACAAAACGTAGCATTCGCACATCTACCCCGGGAGGGTGGGGACTAGGGAGTTTACAAGACAAGCAATGTAAGCGTTACAATCTACTTACCATCGATCCGGCAAATTGGATTAAATTCGGCTCAGCCGAGCTGAAAGTTCGCATAGAACTAACGATATCGTCCCTTATATTAGATCCCAAAGCCTAGACTTGCCTTCTAAATTTCTAAACTATTTCGCCTAAGATCCTTGTCAACTCAAAGGAAAAGAATTAGAGAATATATTGTTATTATTTTAATTAAAGGATTTCAAATATCGTACAATATATTAAAATAATTAAAGTCAAAATAATACCTTTAAATATTTCTATTTATATATAAATAGTAGGAAATAAGAAGCAATTCAAAGTTATTGGTTAATAAAACTTAAGTCAGACTACTTATATAAGAGAGACAAGAAGTATTTTGCTTAATTATTAGGCGAATAAATAAAGACGCTTCGGCTAAAGGTGCATTAAACATTGTGTTCTACGCCATTATATTATTAATGATATTTGGCACAGTTCTACAACGGCTATGCCAATGAAGCTTAATGCTACGTATCATAGCCAAACGCTACGACAAAACATAGCATAACAACAAGTTTGTCCTCAAAAAATCAAATGATTTTTATTCATACTTTTTGAGTTCCCTTAATTTTTCAAGCTTTTCGTAAAGTGATACTTTAATCGAGCTAACATTTTTACTGCCACTTCTATTACAATTTAAAAGCATCAATAAATATTAAAACAAAAAAATATTTATTTTTTATGCTAAATCAGACAACGGAGCAGGTAGACCTCCTATATGGTAAGAGAACGCCATTACAACCGCGCCGCAGTCCGCGCATTGGTTGTGTTGCCAGCTTTATACGCGGCAAAAACGGCACTTTTTTAAGGGCCTCCGATATCCTCGCTCACTCTGCGAATCACAGTACAAGTACCGTTTGACGCTGAGTAAGATAACAAAATCGTTAGCTTATAAAAGTTGCATTCAGGATTGGCCAAAACCTAGGTATAATTTTCTTTGTTTAATTCGTTTTTTTTAATTTATTCCAGTTTTTCATAAAGCTATACTTTAATCGATTTATTATACATTTTAAGATTAAAATGGGATAAATTATTAAATCCCAGCACGATTATTCACTACTTTTATATTGAATATTGAAACAATATGGTACGCTAATAAAATTGCGTTCAGGATTAGCCAATAACTAGGTGTAGTGTCCATAGTGCGGTAACCGCTAGTTGAACTACTCAATCAATATTCCAAATTGCAAGCATATCTGAGATACGAAGCACGCTATAAAGATTCGCCATTAATCTGATCAATTTGCTCCCTTTCAAGCCAAATTGCATTTATAAGGGTCAAACGAAGCGCAATACAACCGACAGAATTAAGGAGCACTATACATTAGCTATATAGCCATAGGGATGCCTTTTGTAAAAAAAGGTAAGAATGTGTGTTTCATTTTATTATTAAGTTTTTAAAAGGGCAGATGGCCACCTGATGGTAAAAGATCACCGCTGTTTACTTTATACATCATAAAATGGGCTTTGCTTGTGTTGCAGGCTTTTTACGCCAAGCTATTTTTACTTAGTAAAATATACTATTTCACGCTGGTATTCTTAAACCTGTAATATCAATTCAGACGAGGCAGTCAAATTAAGCTACAATAATATACTTCAGCGTGTTTCTCCCAATAGGATACTGCCAAGACTTCACAAAGACCAAACACAATTTATAAATTCTATTCACACCGGAAATCAATACTGGTCTGAACCATGGCGTCACAGTAACTTAATTCACTACCCGGCCAGGTAACAATCTGAAGATCCTTGTTTACTATGACCATAAAATTGTTAATTAGTGAAAATTTTATTACCTATCTGTTTTCGTAACGTAAATCTTGTATTTTATGTTTCTGTATCCTTTTTATCCATCGTTTTCATGATTAATATTTCAAGGGTTAAATATAAATTATATTTATGTAGCTTAGTATTTCATTGTGAAAAAAAGTATAGTTTTTTTTAATAAAGATAATTATTAAATTTGACATTTATCTTTTTATTTCACAATTTTTCAAGTATATTAAAGTCAATTGTTTTAAAGATTGTTATATCTCACGAAATTCAAAGATATGACTTCATTACAGCTATTTTTTTGCATAAAAACAATACTAGTATTTTAAAATGTTTACATAACAATGAAAATATAAACAAAATTACTGTTTTGTAGCAGCCCTATAGATGCGAACGCAATTTGGTCGGTTTATAGTAATGTCAGCCGTAAATCCGCGCCGAAGAGACTCGTTTGTTGGGTTTTATCTTTTTCTAGATAGTTTTAATTAAGACATCTGTTACCGAAAGACAACACCAATTCTGTAGTCTATACTTCGATTGCTGTAGACAACATCGTTGGATTCAAGGTATAGGTGAGTGAAGAATTGTTTAACATCCTAGGTAGAATATTATAGTGTTCAATAATGATTTTAGTTTATGAACAAGCTTTTGAGCGATCTAAATTCAAACATCTGCTACAGTCAGTTCATCTAAGAATTCTTTAGAACGATTTAACTTCTCAGCTATGGCTATAGTTACTAAATTTAACCGTGGTTCTTAAATACATAATTTCTATGTTTTTCGAATTTGTTTCTAGCAGTTCTGCACATGGTACTAATGAGAAAAATACAAAGTAACTCCATGTATCACATCTGAAGAAATCGCACCGTGATTGTGAAACCGCTGTTGGAACATAAAACGCTACTTTGGCGTCAAGTTACCAGGAGACAATAAACTCGAATAGAAATAGTTGAAAGCTTCAAACAAATAAAGTTACATTGCGACATTACTGCCCTCGCTCGCAACTTGCAACTTAGATTCTTACTTTTGCTTTACGATCAATGTCTTACAACAAGAACATTTTTCAACCTAACAGCCATTTTGTCACGCGTCACCCTTAATTAAATTCTTTGCCTGCATGGAAAAAACATTACTACAATAACTCAACTCAATAACTTATTACAATAACTTTTCCATTTTAGATTTATTACATTGATACTTTTTTTAAACATAATGTATAACATTTGGGAGAGCAATGCTGAAGCATATGCTGACACACTAATTGGGGCGGCTCGTTCGAAGTGATACCACGGACTCACAGAATACTCAGGGTAAAATGGTACATGTACTGTGTTTCACAGAGTGAATGAGGATGTCGGAGGCCATTAAAAGTGCCGCTTAAGCAACGTAAAAAGCCGGCAACACAATCAATGCGCGGACTGTGGCGCGGTTGTTCTAGGGCGACAATGTTCTCTTATATAGAAGACCTGCTCCGTTGTCTGCTATAGAATAAAATATATATACGGTTATCTTAACAGCCAAGAATAGCGTCCTTCTGGCAACATCAATGGAAGACATTACAGAACTATTTCAAAGACTCAATTTCGAGAATCGGCCTTATAGTAAACTAGAGTGATGATTGTGGATGGAGCCGAAACACCTTGGCATATGTTAAGCGCAACTTGCAACATCGCTTGCATTGATGTCAACCTGTTGGCAATGCTGCCAGATTGACAATAATGACAATTGTATCACTGAGTTAAAGAGCATTATAAGTAGCAAAATTTGCTATGATCATTAACTCAACATATAGAAAAAAGAATATTCCATCTCTTTAAAAGAAGTGAAAAAATGGTTCATACTGGTAGGAGAAAGAAAAGATGCAATTAAAATGCTGAAGAATGCAGATTGCTGATTCCTTAACTGATAATGAAAAAGAAAAAATTTTGATTGTCGATCAGATCAGTATGTTGAATTAATGAAAGCCAATGGCATACGGTCGAACGAACATACCCCTATCAAATTAATTGTTCTGCAATTTCTATGCAGCTTTGATAGATATGCTGATTAGAAGCTAGTGAAAGAAAATAATTTTCTTCAGTTATGCTGAGCATGATCGTCAGCTTTGAAGGACCTAGAAGGAAAATAGATTAATAAAATTGCATAATTAATTAATTATGATTGACATTGCGTTTCCGCATATTACATTAAAATCCAGACAATACCGTTTATGTGCATAATAAAATTTAATATTATCTAGTTTAATCGAATTGTAAATCTGATGTCATCTGTTATAAATTGCTACACGAGAAATATATTGTTATTCGACAAAATAATATAATAATTTGTGAATAAACAGAGCGATTCCGTTTCATTTTGAAATGCAAACACAAAACGTTTAATATTACTCTATAATTGCTTTCAGTGCCTGCGGGAGTTTGCGCGACATATTTTACGATAAGACGAAATATGCATGAATGATTCCATTGAGTCATTTACTGTTATGATTTTCAATCTTCTAATGTAAACTTAGAGGGAGCAAGATCTTCTTAAACCTAATAATGGTGATCATCTCTTTAATAGCTATTCTCATTTAGATATTTCTAATCAAGTGCCTATACACATAGGTACTAAACAATGTTCAGTGAGTCATCATACTTATAAATATAGAACACCGTGGGGGAGCCAATCGCGCCGGCTTGTTCGAAGTGATACCACGGGCTCACAGAATACCCATTGTGAAATGGTACTTGTACTGTTTTCGCAGAGTGAGTGAAGATATCGGAGGCCCTTAAAATGCCGCTTAAATGTCGTAAAAAGCCGGCAACACAACTAATGTGCGGACGGTGGCGCGCTTATCTATGGGCGGCGATGTTCTCTTACCATATAGGAGACCCACCTGCTCCGTTGTCCGTTATATTATAAAAAAATTAAAAGTAATATATTTTATTTAATTTGTTGTTTAACATTCCTTCAACATATCGTTACACAAAAAGTCAAAGTAAAAGCCAAGCGCATAAACTTATCAGTTCAATGCCTGATCTCTCTTTGATCGTGTTTACCGCCTGATCGAAGTTTGTCATAGAGATAGAATGTAAAAATAATTTTGCACATCTTGTAAATACAAATTGTATTTGTAGCCGATAGAACTAGTATGTAACAAACATGCACTAAGTGATTGTAATAAAAATACTTAAACACATTGAAATACTTATTTGTTTCAGTACTAATGAGTGTCAAAGTTACTCCGATTTTTATAAAGTGTAAATTCTGGATAATTAAATGTAAAAAGTTGAATATATTCATAGCCCGGGCCCTCATCAATTCACTTCATTATAGTCCGGCCAATGCGGAACTGAATTAATTATTATACGCGCTTGCTCCGTCTGTCTGTTACAAGTTTGTAATGAGATTCTGCTTTGTGGATTTTTCGCAAACAGTTACATTGATATTAAAACCGCATTATATGCGATCCAAGATATAACTCGAGACTAATCTGTATGATTCTATAAGAATACTTAGATTCAGACGTTCTTAAAAATGTACAAAGAATTTGTTTATGAAATGTTATTTAGGAACAAATATGCAAGTAAAGAAAACATTAGAAATAAACTTCTATTTCTTTACTGTTCACTAAAATTTTTTTTTTTGTAAACTGTAGTCTGTGTTTACTAAGTTTAAAAGACGAGAATTTCAATATTTAAATAATGTTATTGCACATCGATGCTCAGCCAAAGTAATATACTATCGGTCAGTTATAAACATGAGATATATTTAAATTTTCTGAATATTATCCGTGTAATCCATAAATTTATATATTATGAAAATAATTATTGATATACTAATTTGCAGTTATTATAACAGTAAATTTGAGATAAATAGAGGCTTTGTAGAACAAAGATTTCCGTTGAGTAGATTTTAACGCTGAGACATTTTTATATTCAAAAGTGTCGGCGAGTTAATCCAACAACTTCTCAACCGGAGCCGGGGAATGTCTTCATTAAAACATTATAAAGGCGTAACGTCGCAGAAGCCAAAACTCCTAAAACTGCTAATAGCCCATTTTCTTTTCTCATCCACGCGAAATGGAAATTATAAGAGATTAAGGAAATAACGACTCTATTATAAGTATAAAGAGTGTAATTTTCGCCGTCGAAGTTGTAGATTGCATATTGTTTGACTTGCTTCTGGTGGTTGAAATTACGAAATACTTTGTGACGAAAAGGCAGCTAGCTATAGGGCAGGGATGTCAAGATTCTTGTTCATCATACAAATGGATCTCTTTAGGAATGCAAGCATCGTTCAAGTCCAATTCAAAGTATCCGAAGTGAATTTGCTTTGGTTATCTTTATGAGGATGTTTTAGAAGCTATTTTATGAATCTGCTTCAAGTTGCCAACATTTTTATAAAAGGCATAAAAAATATTTGTTTATTTTCTATTCTATATCTTATGAACACTAAGTTTGTGAATGTCATAAGGGTCACTAGTTTCTGTATCAATTTAGTCTGAATGGCGTAGGAGTTAAGGAAGGCTGGCGTAAGGAGGTTGTGTAAACTTGTTAAGTCATTGAGGAAGAAAGCCTTTCATGGCGTATCAAATGTGTCTTACATTGTTATAGGAACGGATCTTTTTGATCGCATCAAATCGCTTTTTTTGTTATTAACTCTTGGAGCGATTTTTAGTTTATTTTGGTTCATCACCATCATCATCAGCCACGTCTAGTATATCAAGTCCACTGCTTGACATAGGCCTCCCCCAAATGGAAGGTTGTTTTGCCTTAATCACCACGTTTGGCATGCGGGTTGGTGATCGCAGAACAGCTGCTGAACTCGGAAGGGCGCTGCTGCCCACCCTCCGGTGATGTGTCTTTTAGTCGCCTCTTACGACATCCCATTAAGAAGACTGGGAATGTTACTGTTCTGATCCGATAACCACAAGGCATTTATTTTTTTTAGCATAATTTTATTTCTTACTTAAAATATAAATTAACTTTTTCGGTTTTCTTGCCCACGCTTCTGTTTCTGCCAAATATCAAGACACATAAAGTTCATTATAAAATATTTAATGTTTCTACATGGTATGATTTTCGCTATATTTAATACGTCCTTTGTACAAATGTTTATAACATAAATAAATAGATACAAGACTCGAGATAAAAACATAACCTCATATGACAAATGTTTTCTAATTACATTCGTTTGTATTGTTCTTTCTACTGTGGACGTTTTATTCAAACAACACATAACTCTATTGCAAAAGTATAAAGTTCAATTTTAATTACAGTCTTGCTCTGACTTTTATTTCAATTTTAAACTTAATTTTAAAAGCGCTAAAGTGTATTAGATATGAGATAACGATGTTAATGCAATTTGTGCTCTATATCACATGAATTTAAGATTATTTTGAAGCGAACTAGACATTTACAGAAATAAAATTAATGGAAACGTGTTAGATAATTATTTTTATACACTCTGGTATTACTACTTTAATATCGAAGAATGGAAATAACAGTGGCTTGTAAAATAAATAAAAGAATATTTTTCTGAACACGCTTAACGTTTCTTAGTAAATAATATTTTCATTTAGTTACGAGAATTAAACTTTGATTAGATGGATGTACGTACATATGAAGACCCCATACATTGAAAACAATATAGTGATGTTTATTATAGCTCCATTGTGCGGTTGACAGCTTACGGTTGACAGTTGCCTTTATGACACTGCAACTAATGGTCGAGTTTATCTTCGATATGCTTTGCGACGCACGTTATTATTATATTTCATCCTTCTATAACATTTATATTATATATTATCAATACTGCCAATTTTTTATGCACCTTTATTCTTTTATCTTATTTAAACATTGTTCATTCTTTCATGAACAAGACGTCACAATATATCATCATCATTTTTATTTCAGGCGTAAAACGTCCACTGCTGGACATAGGCCTCGCTTTAGAACCTCCAAGCATACCTGTCGGAGGCGACCTGTATTCAGCGTCTTCCGGTGACCTTTGTAAGGTCGTCTATCCACCTTCTGAGTAGACGTCCCAAGCTACACTATATATATTAATACGATTCGAGATCTTCAAAAAATAAGTGTACCTATTCCTTTAAGGCCAGCAACGCATCCGTGGTTCTGTAAGGGTAAGGGGTATCCATGGGAGGAGGACCGCTTATCCTAAGTGAGCATCCTGGTCTTTTGCCACCGTTTCCATAAAAAAATCTATGTATGTAGTGTAATAAATGTTTTTAATGCAATCTTCGCCGACAATCAGTCAAATGAATCGTTTCCTATTATTTATGTTCATCAGAATAACATAATTTAGGCGGGCAGTGGAGTGTCGGGGGACACTATCTGTCTACATGCAATTCCCGAAATATCCCTCTTTTGTGTCGCTGCTATCTCATTTATTTCTTGCAACTTGAGGGGAACATTAGGGTTGCTACTAACTACATAAGTAGTTCTCATACTAACTGTACGAGAGATAGGTTATTATTACTATGGTGCACGTTTTTAATTATTTTATTATAGAAAAATTATATCTAATTTCATTTCCATTTGCAGTTCAGTACAGTCTAGTGTTCTATTACGATATACACATACGTTCTTTAAGATTTCATAAAAATCTCTTGCTTTAATAAATTTTAGCATTAAACCGTTTTCTGGCAGCGTGTTGTTGAGTACTATTGCGTGTGTAGCAGCCCTATCTAAGCGTTGATTGTACGGATTAAAGCTATTTCATTCATTTATACGGATCGTATTACGAGGGGATAAAGTCTATTCTCTCTCGGCACTAACTTACCATTTCCAATAATGCGCTCGTGTGTGAGATTGCGGATTTCAGGCTTTTTTGGATTTAAATGGGTTTGAAACGTTTTATCTTTTGTATTGGCTTCGCTTGATGCACGGAATGTTGTAGAAATATATGTCTGTTTTAATATGTGATAAAAGATTATTTCTACTCTTAAACCTGATTTTTATCTATGATCGATAGACATATTTATTAAATCTGAATGGCATAAATTGTTTGTTTTTTATGCTATTAGTTAATTTATTTTATTGCCTATTTACTAAATAATATTTATTTATTATAATCGTATACATATATGATTGAAAGATGAATGTAGATATTTGTTATGCTATGTATGTGCCTGCTATTTCTTTCAAATTTTCTCTTTATTTCTAACTATTTAGTTTTGCCATTTTATCGTCCTAATCCATTCAATTTTAACGCAAAATATTTATTTAATTATACATTAATTAATTATTATAAGCCAGTATGTCTACAATGACGAAGTAAGCTTATAATTATCAGGATTACAGTGATGTGTATATGAATAGAGATAATTAATTATTGTATACTCGCTTGTTAGTGTAATGTCTGGAACAATTGTTCATTGCCAACAGATCCATAGTCAAATCGTTTTATCAGATTATCGTAAATATAGCGGCAATATGACAAAATGTGCATCGGCTTTTTGTCATGTTTATTTCAATTACGCATATTTAAACAATCGATTAGATTCACACAGATACTTTTAAATAAATGTGATATTTTTAAAAATGAGCATAACTATCCCTAAAAGGCCGGCAACGCACCCAAAGCCCAGTGATTATTGGGGGATGACCACTTATAGGCGAGCCTTTTGTTCGCTTATCTCCCGATTAAAAATAATAATTTCAATGAAAAATCATTCAATATGATATTTTTAATACATCACACAAAATGCATTTTTACTCAATAATAAAGATAAATTATGGTTATGGGTTCATATGAACTTTAGATTAATATATATATCTTTATTTAATAATTTTTAAATAAACTGATAAAATTTGTTTCAGCGACATACCATATTCTATAACCAGGATGAATTTGTAAATATGACCTACACCGTTAGGCAGTTTACTCTTACAAAATTGTGGCCCGTCTATTCCACTCAAGAAGGCTCCCTAGGGAGCTCTCAACAACGTGCGTGGAGCTTATGCGGCCTTGCTGAGAAGGGGCTGATATTCTGATTGTAACAATGTTTGAATTTCAATACCCCTAGGGGAATTTCTTTTGAGTACTGTTACAGTTGGGTTTAACTTTCCATATTTATGGGTAAGTGAGGTTAAGACGTTTATATGTTATATTTTTATATAATTTTATTTATTATGATTTATTATTATTTAAAAAAATACTGGAACAAATCCTATCTTTGTATCATCCTTTGTACAAATTTATCACCGGAATTCTATAATCTACCTATTATTAAACTTATTTTAAATTATTTTGCCAAATTTGCCAACCACTAAAATGTTACTCGGCTTACTCAGCCTGCTGGCTAGTCTACCACTGGCAGCTGGTCAGCCTTGCTAAAAATAGCCGTGAATATCTTACAGTTTATCATACCCATTGCTAGAGATAATTACTTAAATTGAATGTTTGTAATAAAGATATGTGTACTAAGAGTCAATATTACGTTAACATTAGCTTCGTGAATGAGTATAAGTTATAAGGCACCACTCAAAGTATATTAAAACATAAAAAGCTTTCGCTTCCCGACGTAGTAGTTAGATTTGTACAAACAAGTTTTCAGACCAATCTTTTATTATTGCAGATGTTGAAAACCTCAAATTATGTAATCTGTATAAACAATCTAGATTTGAGATATAATATGAAGTAAGATTTTTATTCACTTCAGAGCCATACTGAAGCATAAGCTGACTGATTGCACTCGTATACCAGAATAAAACAGTACCCACTTGTACATACTATGTTTCGCTGAATGTGTCATTGGAATGAGTTATTGGAGGTTACTGAAGTTATACATACCACTCGAATGCATAAAAAGCCGGCAACACGACCAAAAATTGATCACTTACCATTGACGAGACCCGTCTGCTTCATTATCTGTATTTCTTTTGTTTTAGAGAACAAACGTGTTGGAGAACGGAGCTGGTGGATCTCCTATATAATAAGAGAACACCGCCGCCAATGAACAACCGCGTAACAGTCCGCGCATTGGTTGTGTTGCCGGTCTTTTACGCCACTTAAGCGGCATTTTTAAAGGCTTCCGATATTCTCACAGGCTCAGTGAAACACAGTAGGCGCACTGTTTCGTAATAACTAAGTAAATATTCTGTGAGGCCGTGGTATCACGTCGGATGAGCTGCCCCAATGAGTGCGTCTGCATATCCTTCAGCATGGCTCTCCCATGGGTGAATTTTGTTATTACATAAAACCTCTAACTAGATATATATCAAATACAATTAACTATGGGATTATTTCTCTTTGATCCGTATTTGTCCATTCTAATTACTCAAATAAATAGTCATTTATTCTATTATTCAAAATTAAAACCATATTAAACGGTTTTTCAAATATGCAAATATAAAATTTTATTACTTATACATATTACATACTGTATACAAAAATTATTGTTATAAGTTTAAAGACATCAGATACTTTTATTGCACAAGACATTCTCATTAATTGTATCTCATTCTCGATCGATGTACTGTCTTGTTTACTGATCCTTCTCCAAGCATCCTTTATAGCTTCAGAAATACGATATTATAGAACTGTTTACATTCATCAGGCGTGAGAATATCGTATTGATGAAGATTAATTACTATGTACGGATTCCTATGAAATACAATTGTATTAATGGTAGCAAAATATATATTTTGTTTTAATATTAAGGTAATTTTTGCTTTCACAGATCGAAAACTAATAAGAATTGAAATTTATATCGGTAAGATAGGCAAGATACACCATTTTAAGAATTGAATATTCAAATATTAAATGCAAATCCTACTTTGTAGTATTCAATTGCATTCCGTACGAAAGTTACATTCACTTATATTCGGCCGATTTATTACATTCGCATTACACACATGAGCGACGTCCTTCCGTTCAGTCGGGCACAATATTTATTTGTTAAATATTACGGAAAATAGTTTACTATTATACGCGTAATTTTCAGACGAACAAGGATCTTAATACTAAGCAATTCATTATTATAATTTATATTGTAATTATCAATTTTTAGATCCTGGTAGATGAACG
This sequence comes from Delias oraia, assembly GCA_018230265.1. Classification (NCBI taxonomy): domain Eukaryota; kingdom Metazoa; phylum Arthropoda; class Insecta; order Lepidoptera; family Pieridae; genus Delias; species Delias oraia. The sequence goes on along the minus strand of DWCF01000015.1, from coordinate 34,494 downwards.
GTATTATAAGCTACCTTGGCGCCATAGCTACAGAGATTACCGGTATTATTATTATTTTTTTAAATCTAGTTTTTCGAATACTGTTAGTGACTTAGGATGTGTCTAAATACAATTTTTCCCCATAAATACATGTTTAGCTTATCGTTTTCATAGCATAAAAGTCATGTATACAATCAAGCCGTGCATTGCCGCGCATTTGTCCATGTGCGCCGGTAACTCAAATAATACTAATTTTACTATGAAATAAGAAATTTCAAATAACAAAAGATTATACAGAACCATGGTTATCATGAAAGTAAGTGTCAATAACATAATTTTCATCACCCCATCTCAACTTATGGATTGTAAGTAGTTGATGGTTGATGCAAATGTTTAAACAAACATTCATTCGTCAATTGATTAATTTGGTTATTCCTAAATAAAAGTTTTTCGTGCTGTTTAGCAAACATTTTTACGAAGGCTTTCATAAATTTGGCTTTTAAAAAGTCTGCATTAAATTTGGTTCATTGATTTTCAAACTACGCTAAAACTAAACTAAAAGAGGGGTTTTATAAATTATGAGTCCAAGTCTACAGTAGCCACTCAACCATCATTGATGTCTAAAGATCTTTTGAAGCACTATTGAAGCTGGCTGTAAAGCCAACGGCCGTGGGTCGCTTTAATAAAAAAGCTTTCTGCCGAAGCCATATCCTGCGGGCGTAGCGTCAAAGCTTTTGCTTACAGCTTGTTTTTAGCTGCTAATGACAGCGCAACTTATAAAAAACTTAAAATTTATGACCCGTTTCAAGGAAAAGACTGACCCCTGTAATATTTTACTGCAATTATTGCAACCACTCAAGTACTAACCTCATATTTGTGGCTTTTTATATGTCTTATATAATTGATTACAATATCAAGTCGGCATTAGACAAGTGTTGAATACGGTACATGCCAACTTAACCTTTTAATATAGCCTGTGCAGCCTCAGGGCCATACAAAGGTAGGATTAAATTTCCATCACAAATTTTTATGTATTATTACTACGCCAAGCGGAGCCACTTTTATGTTGCCACTACTATGTCGCAAAATTTGCTACAGAACTAAGTCCTACTTATTTACCATATAGTTGTATAAACTGTGGCTTAAAGTTGAGAGTGTCGTTTATGCATAAAGTTATTCTAAGTCTTAAACTTACCGATAAGTAGAGAGTAGAGAGTGAGGGAGAGCCGGCGCGGCATCGTGCAGGGGGAAGGGATGAGTGCGAGCAGGACCGCGATTTCGGCTCATCTGCACGGCCGTTGCATCTGAGGAAGAGAGAGACAAACCCCATGTAAAAACAATCTCAGCAATAACTCTCAATATAAATCAAATTATTTTTTATTATATAGCGGACAACGGTTCAGAAGGCTTTCCTATGGTAGATTGTGCTTTGTGATACCGATTGTTTAAGTATCAAATAGATTTTTGACCAAAAATCCACAGTTGCGAGTAGGGGGCCTAGAGATTTTATCATACATAATTCAAGCCTTGTACAGACTCCAGCTTTCTCCAGTATTCTGTAAGCCCGTGGTATTACTTCGGACGAGCCGGACCAATTAATGCGTCAGCATATGTTTCAGCATGGCTCTTCCACGAGAGATTTGTTTGTGTATTAATTTAAGGATAAGTTGTACCTTTTTGAGAGGTAAATCTGTTTTATTTATTTATAAATAAGTCTCTACCCTCCTTCAGCGAAACCCAGCATAGGTACAATTTCATACTGGAAATCTATCAGCACGTTGTGTTGTTTCAGACGATCCGGTACGATGATAAGTATTTTCAAGTACCATCAATTAAGTAAATAGTCATATTTGAAGATACAACTGTATATTTGGGAAACGATGTGAAAATAACATCATTTATCTATTATGAATATTAATATACTTCTATAAGTATAATTATAAATAAGCTTGAGTAAAGGATTATTAATAATTAATAATAATCTGCTTGATTAATAATCTGTTGGAGAGCCATCCCGAAGCATATGCTGACGCACAAATTAGGCTGGCTCATCCGGAGTGATACCACGGGCTCACAGAATACTCAGCGTGAAAAGGTATTTGTACTGTTTCGCAGTGAGTGAGGATATCGGAGGCCCTTAAAAGTGCCGCTTAACCGGCGGTGGCTCATGGGTGGCAGTGTTTTCTTACCATAAAGTAGACCCACCTGCTTCTAAAATAATAATAATCATGAAGAAATAGAAATAAACAAAATAAAGCTTAGAAAGAAAGGATCTTTTCAAAATGTTAAAATAAATGATGCTGCTTTATTGCTACACTAAAGTTGAAGAATAAGTGCAATAAAGGTGGAAGAAATATAGTTTCAGAACTGCTACCGACTCTCCTGACATATATTTACCGAGAAAACTTAGAGTAAAATTGTTATTTGAAATTACTAGTAAAAATTAATCATGCGGCGATACAATTTATGTGAACATAGAAACAGCCACATTCCTTAAAACCTTTTCAATTAAACAAGATATAAAACGAACAACATTTTAAACTTATCACATAACCGACGCTTAGCTAAGCCATGTAATCGTGCCTCGCGAGTCACGACCTCCGCAATGGCTTCACGGCTTTCTCCTAATCTCTATGTAGCCGAATCCTCACTTATACGAAAAATCACCAATAATAAAAATAAATAACATTTGTAAAGTAATTAATTATCTTTTATATAGAAAAATGTAATGAACGATATTGAAAGTTATTTTTGATATCTAGAAGCTTAAACCAAAGACAAAATTTCCCTTTTTTAATATTATACATTAATAATACCTATTATATCGATTGTGCTAAATGTGCGGAACAAGTTGACATATTTTGTAATCAATCGGCGCTGATTTTTAAATATGATGAATTTTAAAAAAGAAAAAAAAGGAATATATGTTAGATCCCGTCGCCCATGGACAAGCATGCACTCCGCGCTTTGGTTGTGTTGTTGGATGTTTACGCTGCACAACCAATTTATTTTTGCCTCCGTTCCCTTCACTGAATCATCAAAGTGGAAATACCATTTTACATTGGTATTCTGTGAACCCGTTCTTTCATTACAAGGACCTGGTCCAATTAGTGCGTCAGCATATGCGAGGCTCTCTTAAGGGTAGCATGACTCTCCCACCATGATTTAATAAGACTCAGCAGATCTAGAATTTGGTGGAAAAGAAAACAAGTCTTTGATGTAGTCCCTATGAAGCCCCACAGATTATCCTCTTGAAGTTACGATTAACAGAATACCTACTACTTAACGGCTTATCGTTAATTCCTTAAAAGGTACTTTACAAGAAAACGGTTTAAATATCTCAACTTAATTAAGTATTTAATAGAACGGACTTAGTAATTAGATTTATATAACTCCAATAACTTAACATATTCCTTAAAGGCCGGTCACGCACCCGTGACTCTCCAAGGACTAGAGGTGTCCATGGGCGATGGACCGCTATCCTATGTGAGCCTTCTACTCGTTACAACTGTTTCTACAAAACAAAGTTAAATGTCCAAAGAAATAACATAAAATTGACAGATTTTCAAGTAGCATAACATATGTAATAGTTTTTTATTTACTTCTACTTAGAAATGCAAAAGAAATATTTATTAATTCAGATATTTGCACATAAAGTAAGGATTCTCTTTTTAATATGGTTTCTTTTTAAAAAAATACAAATTATTTTAATTCTAAGCTAGATATATTTTCCATATTTTAACATTAAATTAGCTATTTAGTTATTATTTACTCCAGAAACACGTTATTGTGAAAAATTTGTTTGACAGCTCCTGAACCGGAATGAAGTTTAATTCAAGTTTTGAAATACGAGCCACTTCCATATTCTTGATTCGTATGAATTAATTCCCGAAGGAAGTTACCTCAGAACCTTGTAGTTACTGTTTCAAATGTCAAATAGTTTGCTATAACACTGTTGAAGTAAATATTTTTCGTGTCATCCATATATATTATTGTCAGTAAACAAAATCAGTTTTAACTAAAATTAAAAATATGGTCGAACAGATACTTTGCAGTGTTTTAAAAATTATCAAAAAAATTGTTATGTTTAGTTCTAATATTCCTATTTTTATTTTGTTTGTTTATAACAAATTACTTTAAAGCAAAATTTATGACATACAAAGATATAGTAATAATGTATTATATTGTAATAAAAACCTTAGATTTTTCTTAAATAACCAGTGGAAAATTACAATTATAATACAACCATAATGGAACAATTTTAAAACAAAATATGTACAGAATCTTCGCTATCCCCAGACTGAAGACAACTGGTGGAGAGCCATGCTGATGAAATGCATGTACCCGTGGTAGAGCCATGCTGAAACATATGCGGATACATTTATTGCGCCGTCTCGTCCGACGTGATACCACGGGCTCACAGAATAATCAGCGTGTAACGGTACCAGTACTGTGTTTCACAGAGAGAGTAAGGATATCGGAGGCCCTTAAAAATGCCGCTTAAGTGGCATAAAAACTCACAACACAACCAAAGCACGGACTGTGGCGAGGTTGTCTATGGCGGCGGTGTTCTCTTACCATATAGTAGACCCGCCTGATCCGTTGTCCGCTATACTATAAAAAAACTGAAAAAATTTCAATACTAGACCAGAAAAGCCAGTTTGCATGACGAAACTCTAATTTCATGTTGTTGCGCTAAAGGATTAAGTGTCCCTAAGCTACATGGTAATCTGACATATTAAACTAAATCAAAAGTGTCAAGTTTGACAGTCGCACAGATTGCATTACATCAAATTGTCAACTTTGGATGCGAGCGATTTTGGGGGCCATTGCCCGCAGGGACTTCAGCGAACAGTATTAACAAGGATTACATCTGAATCAACGCTATGTTAATGAAGGTCGTTTACAATTTAAATGTAGAAGCTCTGCATATCAATCGAACTTCGATTTTTGTTTAAATTATTTTTGGACTAAATATTTTGAAAAATAATGAACTAGGATGGTACATCTTGAATTAACAACTATATATTTTATAAGTAGTCTTTCATTTATGGTACTATTGCGGACAACGGAGCAGTTGGGTCTCCTATATGGTTAGAGAACACTGCCGCCCTCGAACAACCACGGCATAGTCCACGCATTGGTTGTGTTGCCGGCTTCTTACTGTACTTAAGCGGCATTTTAAGGGACTCCGATATCCTCACTCACTCAACAAAACACAGTAGAAGCACCGTTTCAAGTAAAACTACCATTTCACGCTGAGTATTCTGTGAGCACGTGGTATCACTTCGGACGAGCTGGCCCAATAAGTGCGTCCACATATGCTTCAGTATGGCTCTCCCTCGGATGGATATATAATTATATTAGATAAGTTTATATTTAGAATAAATAGGAATATTTATACGAGATATTAAATAATAACTGTGTATTGTAAAAACACAAATTTTGAATATGCAATGATAAAATGACATATTTAAATTTATTATTAATTGTAACAGGCAGTAAAAAGTAATTGAAAATTGTTAGTGAATAGTCAATAAGTAATAGTACAACAATATAAACTTTAATATTTTCAAAACACTCAAAACTCTAAACCAAATTATATATTACATTAAAGTATGAATGCTCAATTTTTCTTGTTTATTTATTAAATTAAATTAATGAGATTACTACTAGACTTACTGTAAATATTTTGAGTCACTCACCGCGAATCGAAGGATGGCGCACGACACAAGCGCCGTAACTGAGCGTCGCGTGGAAACTGAATTTTTGGCACCAATTCACCCCCGCCCTTGTGCTACCACCCTTATCCACTGCCTTTAGTCGTTTAGATCAAAACACGGGCCGTGGGAGACGATAATTATACGATATTACGTCAGGATACGTTAAATTTCACAGTAGTAAACTAGTAATAAAACACATGCTGGCGACCTCCTGGATGCAGGTCGCCTCCGCTAGGTATGCATGTAGGTCCGAAAGGATGGCCCATGTCCAGCAGTGGACATCCTACGGCTGAAATGTGATGTTAATGAATAAAACGCACTCTTTTAACCATTTCAAAAATCCAAAAATTATGAAATAATTCTTAAAATATTCTCACACAAAACATTGAAAAAATTGCAATTTATTTCGTACTTCATAAATTGATTATTAAATGTAATATTGTCATAAAAATATGGTGCATGTTCTGAGTTCTGTTGTTGTTGAAAAAATTATAATTTTGTTGTTCTGTTGTTGAAAAGATTTTTATACTGTAAACTTAATTTGTTCACTGAATTAATCATTTATTTTTTGTTGCAATAACCAAAACCAATTATAAAATCTATCTATGAATAATTTTAAAACAATCAGATTCACAGCGTTGTCTCATTTCAATGTTTTACAACTAAAACAGTTTACAATACATATTATCACTTAACTGACAATTCGTTTCGCTCTCGTCAATGGCAAATAGTACAAGGCACTGTGTGAATAGCAATGAGTGAATAATAGTATTGTATATTTTTAGTATATAAACCTCTAATGTCGTATCGCGGATAAATTAGCAAAATGTCGTACGCCCGTCGAGTATTGTCAAGTGGACTATCTATCTATCTATTGCCATTGTTACTACTTTTGGTAAGTTTTCCTTTAGTTACCTTCATTGTATAATTTCTATCAAGTTCATCTCTATGGTTTCCCTATTTTTTTACTTGATATGGAATACAAACAACCACAAAACAGACACTAGTAACTTCCACGCATACGTCATTTCGAAACATAAAGTGTTTACTCGATAAATAATTTATATATGTATCATATTAATAGGAAGGTAGTTTTAAAACATACATAAATTGTTTTTCAGGGTCTTGCAGAATGTAGGCCACTGTTTGGTTTGTTAGATTTATTTGGCGCCGGGTGAGTAAACAGACATTTAAATAATATCTAAATCTGGACTATTTAAATTTCTAGAACGCTTAAAAAAGACATTAATTTACATTTACATTAGACTTTAAATTTAAAATATACTTTAACGCCAATTTGCAAAATAACAAAGTATTTATCAGTACCCAGTATCCAAGCTTCAGGATTGCTCTCCTTGGTGGTAAGAGATTACGGCCGCCTATGGTCGTCAGTGACACAACTCGCGCTTTGTTTCTGTTACCGGCTTTTTACACCACTAAGGCGGCATAACTTTACGGGCCTCCGGTATCCTCACTCGCTAACTGAAACACAATACAATTTCTATTTGACGCTCTTATTCAGTGAGAATGTAATCACTCCGGACGAACTGTCCCAATTATTGCGTCAGCATATACGTCAGATACAAAGACCGAATAAATTAGACATTTTAGACATCGAAAACGGTACCCATGATTCCACGGGTTTAAAAATATGTTATTAAGATTTTTATTCAAAGAGCTTTTTTCCTGAAAGAGATGCGTGTTCTTAATTATAAATTGAAAATTGTATTTTAACTATTGCAGCGAAATAGCTAACGGAACGTCCATATTCGCGACTCTTTTCCAAGCACATCTTCAGCATACACTAGAGAAGTTCCTGGCTCTGGCAGATGCCGCTCAAGTTATTCTCAACAATACAGGTTAGTTATTATTTATGACTATTAATATTCACTTCTTACAACTCGGCTTCTATAATATGTATCATAATTTTAAGGGTAAATTGATAGTAATTAATGTTTTAAAAATATTTAATATCATCTAGTTGTTTCGATTTCATATTATTATAGCGTAAATTTTCACCATTTATTAGTGCGAATTAGAGAAGTTTAGTCCTGTCATACAATTCATTTCGAAGCAATAACAGAACGGCATTTGAAAAAATTAAACTAAAATAAAAGAATTATAGTAAACTCGAGTTATGAGATATAGAAAAAAAATATTCATTTAATATAGCCATCTATGGCATGATTAACAAAATAAATCTTTGAACCAAGGTGTTGAATTTTACACATAGCATTTTTGTTTAAATTTACATAGTATGGAATTGAAATATTTATGATTCTTCGTAATGTAATTTTATTTTCTCTATTTTATTTTCTTATTATTTTATTTCTTATCGTCATTATTTTTCATTCTACAACATATAAAATTTTAGTATATAATATATCTTTGATTACGAAATAAATATACTAAATCAAAATTAGTGTGCACTGTCTAGTTTGATTAGTACCAAATGATTTAATACATTTTATACAACCATATATTTAAACAGGATACTAAAGTACAAAAATAGGTGCCGCAATGCTAAAAAATATTAATCTTGATTTTTTAAAGGCGCTGTATCTTGTTGTTAATACAGCAACATTTTCGTATAAACAGTATTTCTTCTAATTAAATTGTATATACATTTTACAACATATACATTGTAAATATTGATTACGAAATAAATATACTAAATAAGAAATAATGATAGCGTCATCTAGTTAGTTTTATTAGTAACAAATGCTATTATTACAGTTTATACAGCCATATTATTTAACAGGATTCTAAAATACAACAATAGGTGTCACTAGGCTAAAAATATTAATCTGATTTTTATAACAGCAATGTATATCTAATGAAATTTTGAAACATTTTAATCGATTTGTTTTATCTGTTTCAGCTACCGGATAAATATAGAAGAAATTTATGCAAAGTAGAATTATTACAACTGTTTATTGGTGATTACTGATATTTTATTGTAGTACAATACAAATTTTGTAATGAAATCTTCACACTTATTTCAGAAACTAAAATTATAAATGTTTAATTAAATAAATGAAAAATAAAATAGGGGTTTTTTATATTTTTTTCGAACCATTCATAGCGTTTCTTATTTCATTATACAAAATCTAAAAAAAATACTATCTAGCAATCTAAAAAATATGTATCTGTAATATTTTTATATTTTTTAATTTTAATTTTCGGTTTTTGTTTTTAAGCTTGTCTCTCAAACACAAAGTCCTTCTCTTAAGCTTACCTAATGCTTCTGCTCTTTGCAGAGCGTGTCTATTTGGGACCAGCAATTTTTCTTGTCTTTCCAATGTAGTCTTTGCCTACCTCTTTATAATTTACTATCCCGTGGGTAATATTCTGTAACTTGTTTCTTCCACAATTTTTTCTTCTCTTATCATCACTGTCCATCTGTATTTCAGGCATTTCTACATTATGGTGTATAAATTTAATTATGTTTTTTATAGTTTGCAGTCTGAACTTGTGTTTTCTTTTGACTCCAATTACGCTACTTCAATTCCATTTTGTCATTTCTATTTCTGTTCTATTTTCAGTTAAAGTCCATGTTTGGCATCCATACTTCAGAAATCTGTCATTTAGATGGATATAGATGGACAGACATCATTTTTTCTATGATGAGCGTATTTTTAGCCTTCATTATCACGCTTTAAGACCAAAATCGTTTATGCTTAATTAAAACAAGTTAAACATTTAGAATAAAACACCAAGTTCTTATACGAGCATGCTAAACACTTGTCGTGCGTTAAATAAATTTTATAGTTCTAGGTCTAACTCGTATATAAATAAATACAATTATTGTCTTCATTTAGTTCTTGATTGAAGATTGTCTATCAGTATGTTTCGATACTATATATATCCCGTGGTTAAGGTGAATTATGTGGGATTTTCTACAGATTCTTACTGTGTTTTAGACAAATAGGTAACACCAGATAAAAATTCACTATTTATTTAACCCTAATAAAAACGTAAAAGACAATAACAAAAGCAATTTTAGGTTATTAAAAAGCTTGTTTTGAAATCGATAATATTCTTTATTAATATTTTTGAAATACAACATTGTACTTAAACTTCAACATCGATAAAATTAAAATTCTATATAAAAATAGTTTTAGGTACTATGATCTACTTTAAAATCTTAAGACTATGCTATTATTGTTCATCGAAGAAAATCGACATTTAATTTTGTTTTCACATTAGCATTTGCGTAATTCTGAATAGCGGTCTTGACCTTTGACTTCTACCTCAATCGCGAAGCGAGTTGTAAAGTCCATTGCATTTATTTATGACTAGATTCATTTGCTTATTTACATTAAGTATTCGTTGCTAAACATTTTCATTGCTGCGAGGTCAGAAGCTTTAGCACTATATTACTTTGACGAAACAATCCATTTTAGCTAAACATTTTTGATTTTTTTATTCTATGCGGACAACGGCCCATGAACTACTGCACCACAGTCTGCGCATTGGTTGTGTTGCCGGTTTTTTGATCCGTTTAAGCGGCACTTTTAAGAGCCTTCGATATCCTCACTCACTCACTGACGAGTGAGGGAGTGAGGATAATCATAGTGAGGAACAATATGTCATCAAAAATGCTTCTAAAATTTCCTTTTACAGCATTTTCTTATGTTTATGATATAAATAAAAAATGTTTCGAATATAAAGCAAACTGCAAATATTTACCTAAAGTCGAGTCTATAAATGAGCCTATATTCACATACACAAACTTATATTCAACACACACATACAAATTTTCACTGCATCTACAAGAACACAAGTACGAAAAGGACGACGAGAAAGCCCGATGTTAAGCATAATATCAGTCCGATCTTTTTCTGAAAAGTTATAAAAAATTAATTTATTGGTACATAATTGGAAAATAAACATGTATGTGTTCGAAAATAGTATATAGGCCATTGTTAACTTTAGTAGGTTAATGTTATCCTACTGTATAGTAATGAATTACTATACGTAAGTATGTTCTTAATTCAAATAACAAGGACGTAAGTCCTTAAGAGCCTTAAGGCTCTAACAGGCTTTTTTTAATTTCTAAGTGTAAAAAAGTTTCCAATTACAATTTATACAATATATACTGACACTTTTCACCCGTAGAAGAGCCATGCTGAAGCATCTGCTAAAGCACTAATTGGTCCGGCTCTTCCGAAGTGATACCATGGGCTCATAGAATGTTCAGCGTGAAATGTTAGTTTTACTTGTAATGGTACTTCTACTATGTTTCGCTGTTTGAATTAGGATTTTGTAAGCCCCTAAAAATGCCGCTTAAGCGGCGTTAAAAGCCGGCAACACAGCCAATGTGCAGCAAGCAATGGCGCGGTAGTCCATGGTAAGCGGTGTTTTCTTACCATATAGAAGACCCACCTGCTCCGTGGTCCGCTATATAATAAAAAACTCCTAAAATAAAAGAAACCTGTAAAAATCTAATTATATCTGTAAACCTTTTTTGCTTTTCGACTGGAAACGGTACCCTTAAATAGTTGCTGACCTCCATATTCGACGCGTTCAGTCGCTTGCAGGGCATAATATTCCACCCTATCCACTTGATCTTGCTGGAACATATAGATAATTTATTAATCTCACATGGATAAATTTATTGAAGATTAGAATAATATTACTAATCATTTTTATTGTACAAATACAATGTTCGACTTCAATTAATTATAAACGATACTGAGAATATACTTGGATAGCTTATTACTGCTTCTTCTGTGTAAAGGGTTTATCAATCGCAAAAAAGGCTGGTTTTGTGGTATTACACACCTGTGCGGCAACTAGATGTGCTAAGTTGAGGAACAACTCCCGCACATTCTGCAGCGCTGCCTCAACTCGAGCCAGCTCATCGCGGCGCACCTCCGCATCGCGAAGTGCAAGCCTCGCGTGCACTGTTTCCGCTTCTACCTACAAGCACACAAATGTTAAATATTTACAGTTTTAGAATTGTTCCTAAGAGCCCATTCGTTGGCCAGCCGCCTGTATTTTATAAAAAAAACATTATATGGTATAGCTGGCAACGGAGCTAGTGGGTCTCTATATAGTAAGAGAACACTGACGCCTATGGACAACCGCGCCATAATGAGCGCATTGGTTGTGTTGCCGGCTTTTATCGACATTTAAGCGGCATTTTTAAGGGCCTCCGATATCCTTAGTCACAAGTAGGTAGTTTCATTTCAAGGACATCTACCATTTCACGTATTGAGCCTGATGTATCACTTCGGTCGACCCGGCCCAATATTTGCGTCAGCCTATGCTTCAGCATGGCTTTCCCGACAGTAAGTCCCGACAGTAGCTTGTCGTGCGACAGTATTAAGACACTCGCCCGGCCACTGTCAAGCCCTTCGAGACACCAAATAAATTATAAATTAAATTATCCCGGACCGGGATTCGAACCCTATACTTCTCGCTCCATGGTAGACTTATGAAATCATTTAGCTATGAGGCTCTTACAGCAAAATTCTTTTATTTTTCGAAGAATACAGCAAGAAACAGTGGATGGAGATGGTGGAGAGTGAGTGTGGATTCCGGTGGCCCCCTGCTTTTTTTTAATGTTTATATGTTTTGGTAGGTATAGCGGGCAGCAGAAATGACAGTCTATGTTAAGAACCATTACAGCCCATGGATAAACGCGCCAAAAGCCGCGGTTTGGTTGTGTTACCAGTGTTCAGCGTCGTTAAAAGCAGCAACACAACCAAAACAGGGATTGTAACGGGGTTGTCCATGGTGCCGGTGATTCTTGACATGATGGAGTATAAGCCTGCACCGTAGTCATATATTAAAAAAATAAAGAATCCTCAGTTTGAAATGCTGCCTGAGATGCTTCCACTGTGTTTCGCTTAAAAATGCCGCTTAAATGGCATAAAAAGCCGGCAATACCACCAATGAGCTGACTGTGGCGCGGTTGTCCATGTGCGGCGGTGTTCTCTTACCATATAGTTACCAACCTGTTCCATTGTCCACTATACCACAAATTCATTCAGATGTTAGGAAGGTACCACATTCATACTTACATTATTTACAAATAGGGAAATATTATTTGAATCAAGAAGCTTCTCACATTCTTCTTCTGTTATACTGAGATCCGCTGAAAAAATAGAAATTTAAGGTGTGAACAAAACCTGTTAACAATCCAATTGAGAGAAAAACCAATTGGCGCGTCAGGATGATTCAATTACTTCTAACACTATTGTGGCTGAAATTATTTGTTCAAAATACTTTTCATGCGCTAACATATGTATTATGCCTTGATAATTTTAATATTCGACTCACACAATGTCTCATATATTAGATTTAATATAATATTTATTTGTACTTAATTAATAAATATTTCTTTTAGACGAATGAAATTTGCTTTAAAAATAACCCAATATCTTACATATTACTTGATACTACATTTTTGTAGACGGATAAAAAGTTAAATATACGTTAATACAGAAATTCAGCTATCTCCATATCGAGTTTTATGAAAATCTATCACGCCCTTCTTGACCTATATACCCGATTTGGTTTTATATAAATTACGTGCGATAATGTGAATCACTAGCAAATAACATTTATCATTTATAGTTCTATACTTCAGAACAATTGATATCCAAATTCCAAAACCATGTGCATAAGAAATGTACAGAGATTTAAAAGGACCTACTTAGTTTAATCTGGTCCTGTAGCAATCGCAATTGGTGGTCTCTTAATAACTGTAGCACTCGGTAATGTTCATCGAGTGCATCAGCGTAAATACGGCGAGTTGCTACATATTGTAGGCGGGCGATCCGGCCCGCAGTACCCACGCTAACTGACTTGCTGTGTTCCTCTAGCTGACGTAGTGCACCGCTAATTTTCAATCCTATCGCATTAGATGTCGTCACCAGAGAGTCCACACGTTCCTGTAGAACTATATCATCAGTTAACATATAAATATATAAATCTATGGTGGCTTACAATTTTTTATTATATAGCGGACAACGGACCAAGTGAATCTCCTTCATGGTAAAAGGACACCGCCGCCCATTAACAACAGCGCCATAGTCTGCGCATTGGTTGTGTGACCAATATCCTCACACACTCAGCGATACATAGTAGAAATAAAACTAACATTTCTCGCTGTGTATTCTGTGAGTCCGTGGTATCACTTCGGACTAGCTAGCCCAACAGTGCGTCAGCATTTGCTTCAGTATGGCTCTCCCATGGATGCGACAGTATTAAGACACTCGCCCGGACACTGTCAAGCCCTTCCAGAGACCGAATATATTATAAATTAAATTATAATTTATCCGGACCGAGATTCGAGCCTGATATCTTTGGCTTCATGATAGACTTATAAAACCATTTAGCTACGTGGCTCTCAAAAACTTTCTACGATTCTGAGTTATACTCAGAATCTTAACTTTTATGAAAATAGGGAGGCAACGGCTCATCTAGGATAAGCGGTCCTCCGGCCATGGACACCTGCAGCCTCTGTTGAGTCATTGATGCGTTACCAGCCTTTTAGGGTTAGATAAATTACTTTTTTAAAAGTTCTCAAGTCATATGAGTTTCGATATACCTCTGCAGGCAGCTGATTCTATAGTAGTGGTGTGTGCAACAAAATCCATTAAAAAACGCTCAGTTGCGAAACGAAAAACAACTAGGTGATACAGATTATTTTTACTCTGTTTGCCTATCTTCAAATTTACGTAATTAGAAACTTTTACCCGATATTTTTGTTCGAATTTACGAGTGAAGGTAGGCACGGAAAGCCGATCCTGCTTTATTAAAGATAAACTTATGCATATAATACAATATGCTATAATAGGGTAAAATGGTAGGCTTACCTGTGTTAGTGTGGTAAGTGGGGTCACTATGCAGATGCCGAATATGTAGTGTGTTTTGGATCACTTCGTTGATCCATGCACGGGTCCTTTCCACCTTGAAAGAATAGTCCAAATATATAATTATAAGATTTTAACACAACTCGTCCGAAGTGATGCCACGGGCTCACAGAATAGTGAACGGGAAACGCTACTTGTACTGTATTATACTATGTGATATCGGAGGCCGTTAAAAATGCCGCTTAAGTGACGTAAAAAGCCAGAAATACAACCAATGTACGAACTGTGGCGCGGTTGTCTATAGGCGGCAGTGTTCTCTTACCATATAGTAGATTCACCTGCTCCGTTGTCCGGTATACTATAAAAAAACTTATGTTTTACTATAGACATCTTTGTTTAAATATAATTAGATAAGTAATTATTTTTAGGTGTGTCTAAAAAAATATTTCTTAATTTGAACTTGACCGCGCTTAGCACTGTCACTGTCTATGAACGAAATGTCATGTTGTTTTGAATGCGGCGTGAACATAGAACGTGATGACGATAATGGAGTTAAAAAACTTATGTTAAATTAAATACTAAATCTAATTTGTGTGAATTTCAGGTATGATTCTGTGCCAGCTTAATATAAATAGAAGTTATGTCATAACATATCATAATACATAATATAGAAGGTATCATAATACCTACTCAATAATTACACTATTATTTTGACAATAAATACATTCAAAATTATTTTTATACCATCAAATCTTTAATCAAAATGGACGAAAACGACCAGAATGATCACCTAGGATAAACTTCCATGGACTCCCTCAGCCCTTGCTGGGCGCCTTTGCCGGTCTTTACAGGATAGTTCCGCTCTTTTTTGAAGGTACCAATTCTTCCTGCATTTTGTTTTAAATAAGACTCCTATATGTATTGATTACGTAATATGAACGCATTAATATTTTAAGGATATTTACAAGATAAATTTGTATTTAAATTTTACACAGTAGTAGTTCAATAGGTTGTGTAAGCGATGTTTTAGGCATCAGAAACTCATATATTTTAATTAAAAATTTGTAATTTAATTGTATAATTTACTTACAAATTATTATTGGGCAATAGTTCTTATAGAATAACTGGTATCTAAAATAAACTGTCTCATATTACAAATTGCAAGCAATATTGAATGTACCTTAATAAATATTACGATGACATCATTTAGATTAATAAAACCTAATGTCAACAATCAACATAGATTGTGAACTGCTCCTGACCACAGCTAGTTACCAATATTAAAAATAATTACTAAATGAGAATGTTATGAACGAAATTGTGATCTTGAAATACAATATAAAATATAACAGTCTTCTATATGATAATAGAACACCGCTGCTCATGGACAAGCGCACCATAGTCCCTGCATGGTTGTCTTGCCGGCTTTTTACACCGCATTCATTTACCCTTAAACGACATTTTGAAGCACCGTTTCAAATATAACTAACATTTCACGCTGAGTATTCTGTGAGCCCATGGTATCACTTCCAACGAGCCGGCTCAATTAGTGCGACAGCATATGTGTGCTTCAATATGGCTCTCCCGCGGGATTTATATCAAAATTTTAGAGTGTCACTATCATAAACTATTTAAAGTTCCTGAATCATTATCGTATGAGTAATTGTCGGAAAAATATTTGTCTTAGTAACACAAATACTAATAATTAAATATATTCTAAGAATAAAAGCTAAGTCACCGATATATTTCGATATCGTTTTTTATAGTTTCAAATTGTCTCTTTTTTGTATGTTTCTAAAGACTGGACACTAAAAGCGAAAGTGAGATCGAGGATTGACACATTCTAAATGTCGTGCTGTCGCAGAATACTGACAATATCCTGGACGGAACGTCGCACAAGAGAGACAATCCTCAAACAGTTTAATATAACAAAAATCCTCTCAATAATCTGTAAGCAGAGAGTTCTCAAGTTCAAGATCTTGCCTAGGTCTCGCCTGACCTGACGTCTGAATTTGAAACTTGAAACGCTGTGAGGTTGTATGGAAGGAAAGAGAGCCAGACGGCGGCCTCCTACAAGATTGACACGCACAACGTAGGACGTTACGAGAGTAATCATCCATTCAAATGGTGCAACACAGAAATGTCTGGAAAGAAATGTTGGCCAGGGAAACGCACTTTAGTCGCGTCCTTAAGTCATGAGGTTAAGACAAAAAATATACTAAATACTGATACAAATTTATAATTATAAATAATTGTACAATGGCTAGGGTAAAGCGAATGAAAGGCGGTATCGTTCTAACAATAGCTTGATACTGAATGAAAACATATCAGTGTTTTAAACTGATAACCGTAAATGTTATCTGTGGGCTTGAATCTATAAGCACTCTGTTTGAACTATTATCAAACAAATGACTTGTAAAACAGCAAAATTTGCCAGGGAGTCAATGAATTATAATATTACATATTAATTTTAACATATATATTAATTTAAACAAATATTAATTTTAATTAGTATAGATTAGTAGCATAGATTACAATAAATCACTCAAGGTCGCAACAGGTGGGCGTCTTTGGGGGAGGCCTATGTCCAGCAGTGGACTTGAATAGGCTGATGATGATGATGATGATAGATTACAATCATTATTACGACGTTATAGTATTTTAATATTAATTTATACGTTTCGAATTATTGATTTAACTTCAATAGCCATGATATTCAATACCACATTTACTATCATCATTCATCGTCATCATCATTTCATACGTAACACGTCCACTACTGGACATAGATCTCCCCTTGCATCTCCATGAATACCTGTGGGAGGCGACCTGCATCCAGAGTCTTCCGGCGACCTTTATAAGGTCATACGTTTACGGTTATGGCTCAATTTTTTTTTATAGTATAGCGGTCAACGGAGCAGGTGGATCTCCTATATAGTAAGAGAACACCTCCGCCCGTGGACAGCCGCGCCACAGTCCGCGCATTGGTTGTGTTGCCGGCTTAACCTTAATTGATATTTCATGATATTTATTTATAATTTTGAATCCCACTTTTATATTCTTAGAGATTAGTTAACGTTACATAATTAATTATGTATATATTTACCTCGGTAATGATTTCCTGTATCTCTTGGTGTTGGGCGGGCGGTGGCAACTTTTCCCCGCCCTCAATGTCAAACGTTTCGTTATCGGTGCTTGCGCCGGCATCACGCGCTATCTACACAAACATAGCGATGACATTTCATATTATTGCTACACTTACTAATTTCTTGCATATAGTAGATAATTTTTAACTTAAACATGAGTTTAAGTCCGCATTTTCTAACTTAATTCTAATTAGATATTTGAAGCTCTTGGACCGTGGCTATTTCTTCGGACCCTATTTCTATTTAAATACCACGCACGTAACTGCGATACAGTAGCACGAATTAGATAGGTGCTTTTATTGAACTACTGGAGTAGATAGATGGGTTAATCACTTTTTAAATAAAGAGTCGCATTTAATACAATAAAATATTTAATACTCTTCTTAAATAAAGAAAATGTTCCATCCATTTTGTATTATCTTTACTATGTAAAGAACGATAAGGACGAGATTGGAAAATTTTTGTCCAATAGTGAATGTATATTAACCGGAATTTAAATCATGGATGTACGCACAGTTTCAGTTAAATAAAATTGAACAAACAAGATGTCAAATTCTGTGTTCCTCCAATTATGACTTAGAGTCAAGTCGTTGTGTGTTACATGAGGTCACGGTGCTGCTAACAATATTAACATTACATATTTGTAGGTATTTCGTAAATTATTTAAAGAAAATATTATATACATTCAAGGTTACGTTTGCATTTAAGGAAAAATATAAGATAATCTTAACATGGAGATAAACAGTAATTACACTTAGTCATAATATCTGAATACTCCTCTAATTATGCTTGAGAATAACAAAAATTACAGATATTTGGCAAGCTTAGAATGTTAATGATTTGTAATGTTTATCTAGTTTCTAGAAATTATTCATTAAGGTCCTAATGTTTATCTAGTTATAACCTAGTTATAAGAGTTTCTATGGTAATCAAATGTGCGATGTGTAGCACTGTACTCACTCGGCGTAACTCAGGCAAGCGGTCTTTGCAGGTCATCGTATCACACACACAATCATACACAGCACAGGTGAGGTGTCGGCGGTATCTAGTCGCGCACTGATAACATACGCCGGCTCAACGATATCACAGATTAAGGCCGGCTCAATTGCGCGTTGTGCATCGCATGCGCCCGCGCGCATTGCTTGTCTAAACAATATTTCACTCGCAATCTGGGTCAGAGTGGCAACGAACCTGAAATTTGCTTTCGTTCAGTTGATTCCTAATTGTTCTTTTATAATTTACTTTCTCTGTGTCCAAATTTTCGATAGCTTTTCAAAATGTAAGTTTATACATATTTTTCGTGTATGTTTAATAAACTTTAATTAAAATTATATAAATTAACTGTTTCTACGATCTGACATTTTTTCATTAGGTGTTAATGACAGTTACGAAATAGTTAGTTATGTAATTTGTACTGTGTTAATTGAATTATTAATTTAAAAATCGTAAAGAACATCTTTAAATTTCAAAAGGTAACTACTACTAGGTATATACTACTAGGCTACTAGGTATATACCTAAATTTGAATTAATAATTTAATAGCCAACTAATTAAAGGTATACATATATATTTCACTTTATTAAACTCACAATATCATAAATTTTATAAAATTATCTTTCCGATATACTCTAAATCCATTCCACTATTAGATTTTGATAATAGATAATATTCTCAACTAAATTAAATCTCTTAAAAAATTTGAACAGATACATCTGCCGGGAAATAACAAAACAACACAGATGGTGATCTGTGCTAGAAGTATGATATTACTACAATAGATGGCAGTATTTAAAATTTAAGGTTTTTAATTGTTTCACTAGATGTCGTGTATACCTTCACAAATAAGAATTTTATTTCATTTTTTATAATAATATATTTTATTGTCTTTTATATCACGTTTTTATCAGTTCAAGAAGTATTTTTGACATGTGACTGGAGAGGAGTGAGGTATTTGAATAAAAAGAGAGACAGAGATCTATGATGTTTTATTATAACATATAGATAGTTCTACACATCCACCTTACATCGCGTGATGCGCTAAGTGATATGAGTTCTGTACAGGGCGCGGGGCGCCTCACATAAATATATCCGATACTATCCGCTACCTTACGGCTACCTACTTCCTACCGCACTCCACGCGTCGGGCGGGAAACACTTCACAGATAACAGACGCCACTATACATTATAAAATTCGTCACGTAAATATAGAAATAAAAAATAACATGAACTTTAAGATTCTGTACAATATCTATAAATAATATTTAGTATTAGAACTAATTGTCATCGCTAAAGTCTGTCGCGCACTGTCTTCCTTATGCACAGGGGCCGGTATTTACAGGATCTGCGAGCGTCAGTCGCGCGGCGCCCTTGCCAGTAGCGCCAGCGGCTGGAGCGCCGCCGCTTGGAACGCGGCATGCGCGGTCCCATGTACTCCATGCGGGCCATGAGCCGCATGAGGCCCGCCACCCAGCGCCCCATGAGAGCCATGCGGGTGTGTAAGCCCATGAGCCAGCGCTGGCAGCAACCCACTGCTTGGCGAAGAGGCCCCACCTGGGCCTATCTCACCGGCCGGAGGGTTTATTCGTTTTTCCTGAAAGAGAGAAAATTCCTAATAGTGGCTTCTTTCCATAACACTTATACATACTTATAATACCAAAGTACATACCTTCTGACGACGGTTGCAGAACCAAACGCGCACCACCTCCTTTTCCATGCAAAGTGAGTCGGCGAGCGCTGCGATCTCCTCACTGGTAGGCTTGGGGTTGTGAAGGAAGGCTTTCTCGAGAGCGACGCGCACCCCAGACTCGATGGAGGTGCGCTTCTTGCGGCGACGGCCCACTGCCTCAGCCAGGCCAGCGCCTAGTGCCGCGCCGCCGCCGCCAGGCAGTGAGGAGTCCGCGTCTTCTAGCCATTTCTGAAGCAACGGCTTCAGTTTGCACATGTTCTTGAAGCTCAGATTCAGGGCTTCGAACCGCGATATAGTTGTCTGAGAGAAGTCGTTCCCGTACAGCTTGCCCATAGCAAGGCCGACATCACCTTGAGTGAACCCTGTGGAAAATTGACTTGAAGTTAGGCCATCGAACGAAGAATTGTATCGATATGTGAACTGCATTCAGGTAGTGATGCTTTTTAACGTATATCAACTGTAATATTAAGCTAACCTAGTTTAATACGTCGTTGTTTGAAGGTTTTGGCGAAGTGCTCGAGTTCTTCGAGGTCAGCTGTGTCGTCGGCGGGGTCCAGCGCACGCGGCTTGTGTGCATGCGCATGAAGCGGAGAGTGCGCATGTGTGAGCACGTGATGCGAGTGAGAGTGTGAGTGGGGGGAACGCGCTCGTCCCGGCCCCGGGGTATGCGGCGTGAGGAATGCAGCGGCACCAGGAGGAGAACCGCGCGACACGGGTGACGGTGATCGCGTCAGCGGGGCTTGGGGGGCGGCGCGAGCTTGCAGCTGCTGCAGCTGTTGCGCCGCCGCTTGCGCCACCGCCTGCTGCACCTGCAACGCAAGATTACTCCGGTAGTATTGATATATTTACAAAACGTTCTTTCTTTTATATATTATATTTCACCCGTGGGAGGGCCATGCTGAAGCATATGCAACGCACCAATTGGGCCGGCACTACTTGAAACGGTACTTATTGTGTTTTGCTGAGTAAGTGAGGTGGTTTGGTGGCCCAATTGGTGGCCCTTAAAATGCTGCTTAAGCGGCGTAAAAAGCCGACAACACAACCAATTCGCGGACTATGGCGCAGTTGTCCATGAGCGGCGGTGTTCTCTTACCATATAGGAGAGCCACCTGCTCCGTTGTCCGCTATACCATAAAAAAAAATCTGTATTTACAGATATTTAGGTAGATAATTTTAATTTTCTTAAGTATTACCAAAATCCAATACATACCGTGCAATTGAACTTAAGCTGTGCTTATGTATACGTTGCAGTCTTCTGGTTTAATCCGCCATTTGATCGAATGACTAGCGCGTTAATTGAATGACTAAAGACGACTCGTCAAGATATTGATTGTAACGTTCAACCTCTTGACTGAATGTCATTTAGCGTAGTTGTTGAATGAAATATAAGGCCGAAATATATTAGGTTATGTTGGGTAAAGTTATATCCATGCTTTCACACAAATAATACGAAAAAGTTACTTTAAAGTAAAATTTAAAAAAAATGTCAACACAATATTATCTGTGCGAGCTGTAAGACGCCATATATGTTTTGGTGTCTACAAAAGCCGCCGTGGGAAATAAATGAACTAAATTACAATCATTTGGCTGATTTTACTTTTGTTCAAAGGGCTATGCTACAAAGTTGGTCGTTGAATGAAACTTGTTCAGTCAACTTTCGGCCTAGTCATTCATTTGAATGTCATGATTCAACGAACGCGCTAGTCATTCGATCAAATAGTGGATCCAACCATATGACTCCGACATATATAGGTACTCGAACCTGTGTATGTAGCAATAGGGAATGTGCACCGTGCTGCGTGAGCAGCAGATGCTGCAATTGGGCGAGCGCGTTGCCAGCACCTGCCACGCTGGCGGCGCTCTGCAGCAGCGCAGCAGCATGTGCGGGGTGGGGTGGCGCTCGTGGAGGGGCTGTGGGGCGACAGGGAGCGGATGGGGGGCGCTCGTCGCCGCTATGCTCGCCCTCGCCGCTCGCCGAGCCGTCTGCGAATATAAAAACAAACTAATTTACCTACAACATCTTGAATTTTTTTTATAGAACAGCGGACAACGGGGCAGGTGGGTCTCCTAAATGGTAAATGAACACCGCCGCCCATGAACAACCGCGCCACAGTCCGCGCATTGGTTGTGTAGTCGGCTTTTTACGCTGCTTAAGCGGCATTTTAAAGTGCCTCCGATATCCTCAGTCACTCTGCGAATAGTACAAGTACCGTTTCAAACTGAGTATTCTGTGAGCCCGTGGTACCACTTCGGACGAGCCGGCCTAATTTATGCGTCAGCATGGCTCTCGCACCGGTGTGACAGATTGTGCTTGTAATAAAAATACCTTATACAGTTGCAGTATCTTAGTTTTAAATAAACTTCTAACTTATTGAAAATCCTTCATAGAGAAGATAATAATTATTTATTATTCAGTTACACCTTGTAATTGGTAAAGCTTACTTTCATATTAGCAATTCCTTATATGCCTACAAATTATATACCTACGCTGCATTTTAGTTTTTTATATAATATTATATTGGCAATGAATAAAAAGCTACTAGAATAATAATGAATTTTGTACATAATATCAATATCAAACAGGCGTACCTACAATGAATATAGTTTCACCCTTTAGAATCGATTCCGAACAATGGACGCGACGCAGCAAAATCACATTGCAGCGGGGTGAAGTAATACTTAATGCCAAATCGTTTTTAACCCATAATGCGCCATCATAACACATTTGCGATATTCCAACTTCCAGTAATAATAAATTTTACGTAAATTCAATAAAATGTTATTTTTAATCGTTAAACGATGCAACTTTGCCTTTTATAGGATAAACGGTCCTTGGCCCATGGACACGCGTAGCCCTTGTAGAGCCACGGGTTGTTGCCGGGCTATAAGCAATTAGTACTCTCTGTTCTTGAAGATTCCCAAGTCGTATTGGTGTGGAAATACCTCGGCTAGCAGCATTATTGTATATTATTTTACAACACAAACCTTACCTAGAAAAACCTATTACCTATTTTGGATTTTGATTTAATTTAATAAGGTCTTATAATAATTGCTGTGTAAAAATTGCCTCGCAATAAATGAATTAACTATTGTACATGATAAATGTGATCCTAGAATGAGGGTGTTACATTTAATTAGTGTTATCTAAATGCAAGACCAAGACCGCCAAATTTTAGCATGACCAAGACTTGAGCAAGAACAAGACGAAGCCCGCAAGACTCTTGGGTCTTGCAGCTATTTTTTTTTTGGCAGTGATTTTTGGAATTTCACATTAAATCTTTAGACATATTTTACAAATCTGGTTGGTCTTTACTATGGCTATGCTAATTCAAGCTCAAAATGTTCCTATTCTGATAGGTTTTTCTAAGATCTGAAGTAAATTTTAAATATCAATAGTCTAATAGGTAATTTCAAGACTTTCAAGACTTTTGATGCAAGACCAAGACCAATACCAGGTGTAGCGCAAGAACAAGACTAAGCTTAGTCTTAAATTTGGGTAACACTACATGTAATCATGTTTTCCGCTTAGTAATTAATAGAATTAATAAATAAACATAATAAAATTTCATGTAGTACTATTTCCTACATGTAAATTTGATCCCTTTCAAATTATTATAAAAATGCTTCTACAATTATTAAAATAAGGGGTGTCACATACACATGCTTAGCCTCAAAACACATTAAACGGTCTTTCTCCTGGCGTGAATATCATAACTTATACTTTTTAAGTTTTTATAATTATTGTCTCGGATAAGTATTAAACCCTATTTAGATCTCGCGTGCCACTATTGTGTCGCGACTCGTGTCGAGACGGATATGAAGGGTTATACAACCCTTACACTTTCTCTAAGAAAAGCCGCGACTTGCGACCCCGTACCGTTTTTATATAGGAACGTGCCTGCGCGCACGACGCTATAATCCTTCCGTATTGCGCACCTTGCTGGCACCCTTAAACCTACATATTTACTCTCGTGATTTAGAAAAAAACCCCACAACGATATACTTTCAATAACTACGCTTTGAAGAGAAATTGTTGTAGGAAGTAAAAAATTAAGTGAAAGTAAATGGTATTTTTATCGTTATGTATTTTAAAAAAACTGAATAATTTATTATATAGTATTTTTAAAAATAATTATTAATGTAATTGTTGTGGTGATCTAGAAAACTCACCATGACTTGGCGGCGGTGACGGCGATTTGATGAGATCTCCGGATTCCTCTGAAACAAACAGACACGAGTTTAGAATTTAATGTAATTATGAGATTAATACAAAGTGCGTGTTAACTTGTGTGAGGTCGCGGGCTTCGTCCTAATCATAGGATTATCTTAGCTTCAGTGGAAATGAGGCGAAGGTAGCTACTTGATGAATTTATTTTTTTATCGTAACAGTATCAAGATGGTTTAAAGTTTTACCAACAATTTAAAATTCATATAAGCAATATAGTATACATAATATCGACAATAAATAGCAGAGTAGGCCTTTTTACTTTAATATTCATGTTGTTTTATTGATTTTACCTCTATATGGCTGATTCAAAAGCAGATAATCAGTTATTCTAGGAGATATATAAAGTAAAAGTTTACTTAGATCTCGAAGATCTCTGGCTTAGAAGTTGTTATCGTTAATAATTTGATTCAGCATAAATAAATAATTGTAGTAAACGAGACTTTGGAAGCTTTGAGAACATTAAAATAACGAAATGCCTAGAACTCCATCTGCTCAATCATATTTAATGAATAAGTTTTTGTATTTAAGGCAAATAAATTTGGTAAGCCTTTCAGACAGTCGTAATATAGTTTTCCACTTCACAAAAAATTTACTAATAGTTACAAACAAATTTAGCTATATCAAATTTATTTCTATAATATGAGAACTTGGTTTTCTGTAGAGTAAAACTATAAATAAACATAGAATGTCACTGTTTGTAGAATTTACAGCACCTACTCCTGGTAGCACATTCGTTGAAGCAGCTCAGCAGTAGTCAAATTGTATTATGTTTACAGAATTCGGGTGAAGAGGAGTTAATCCCGCGGTGTCAGCTATCTAGATCATCTTATTAGTGATCACCACGCCGGCAATTAATCCGATAATCTGAAGCAGTACAACGCACACACCTTTTGATTACATTACAACAACATTATATTATCGATTTTTATGCCAAGACTTTTTAGTAGGATCAAATTTTTATAATTTTAGGTTTTGTTGATACACGTTCTAAAATTATATAATAAAAGACATTATTTGAAAATTAATACGTGTAATAAATACCTCCAAATAATAGTTCTTTAATCTCTTAACTTTACCTTTTTAGAAGTATTAGTTCATATATTAAACTCTTCTAAAATGTCCTGAAAATCTTTCAAAATACATTAGAGGCAAGTCAGGTATGAGAAGATAATCCCTGAGCAGCAAGAAAATGCGCGGATGTATGAGATTAGACGAACTGACAGACTGACAGATACGCAAAAACTATATTTGGGTAAAAAACATACGCACAATGCTCCAAAACCTTATTGAATCGTCATCAGTTTTTTACTGGATCAAATAATTCGCTACGTGAAAGGGTATCCGGGTTGGTTTTTTCAGCAAATGTAATATTTAAAAAGGTGTTTTTTCTAAAATTCTTAAATTACAATAGATACGTTGGACTCAGGATTACATTTTGCCATATTCGGCTACTTTTTATGAATTTGAAGGCTTTATATAAGCTTAATAATAACGCTTAAGCCTTTTTGCACGATACGCAAATAGAGATACAGCCTTCTTTCATAAACTGAACTGCACAAGGATATGAATTCTCGTATCCTTCATATAACTCTAGTAGCAAAGTTATTTAATACAATCATCTCCGTTCTCGAATTACTAAAAGACTTGCTCTCATTCGTCTGAAAGATCATACATGACTTTTACTCATAATTTTTAACACGGTTTCAAAACAAATTTACATGACCGTTCCAAAGTGAAGCGTTTCTTACAAAAACCTTTGATATGTGTTGTTTTCACAACTCTGTGTAGGAATATCTAATGTTCATTTTTGTAGAAAAACTGTTAATCTTTCATTTTTAATTAACACATTCCTAATTAAAATAGAAATATGATGAAAGTAGGTAAGTACGTCTAATAATTTCAAATTTATTATTCATGACACAAACTCCAAAAGGAAACCAAGTTTTCGACAGGAAAGGTAACAATATAGTAATAATAAGAGCTTCAATTTTATTAGAATAAATGGAATATACAGGAATTTAATGGCAAAGTGTCTTACTAAAAATCACTTGCCGTTACCAATTAAAAGGATTGTATAATTAATAATAAAAATTAATTATACATTTTGCATATTGTTTCATACCGTAATCATCACTCATTTACTTAATAGATACATAGTATTTAAATACAATATTAATATAATTATTAAGAAAACATAAATGCTTGTCTTAAAATGAAACTATATGGATGTCAATGCACCATAAATTATAAACGTCTATTAATACAAAAGGTGTATAAAATAAAGCTTTTTTTTATCAAAAATGAAAATAAAAACTATAAAGAATTCAATATCAGTTTTCTATAAAAAAACCTATAATGTTAATGCATGCAGTGGATGGATCGAATACAGCGAAACTTACGGTACGCGCAGAATGGCGTGGACGCGGCGCGCACGCATGCCTTCATCATCATCATACGAGAGTGTAGAGGTTCAGGTCTGCTACCAAGGTGTGCATCTGCGGTAGACTTGAGGTTATTTTCCGGGTTAAGAAGCACGTTGCGCGCGAGGCGGGCAGTGCGCGCTGAGCGAAGGTCGGCGTTCGACTGGCGCCGAGGCCGCGGATCCCGCATCACGATTAAAAATTGAACTTTTTTGTACGAATCCGTTTCTTTTTCCGCCCCTTAGTGAATTTTTTTCGCGCGTCTCGCCATTATTTCGATTACCTGAGATGGGTTTTTTTAATGCTTTCGCCCGGCGATGCACGTTTAAAAGCTGTTTAATTTTTTTTATGAAAGGGGAACGACGGGCTCGGCTAACCGACGCGATGCGCGAATTCCAATATCGGGTTTTATTTAAAAAAACGTTAAGAATCGGTTAAACTTCGTTCGTGCACAGCAGGCCTCATCGGCTTAAAACTCATTACCGTTCAATTAAACTCTTCTGAGTGATGTAATAATTACGCAATAAATCATTTTAAATCTTTATATACCAGCAACCATTTTAGTAATTACGTTAATACAATTAAATAATGCTCATATCATTAGTGTTAAAAATATGCAAAAATCAAAAATCTATAGACAATTAACTAATTGTTGCGATATAAGTGATAAAAACGTCTAGAGTGTGAACTTAAATCCTTTAAGTCTTTAGGCTTAGCTTAAAAATTTCTAGGTGCTTGTATGGAACGAACGCTCTTGCAAAACTAAAGTGTTAGTTTAAGGAATGTTTTAAATATAAAATGGAAACATGAAAGTTCAATCGTCGAGTCTCGTAAAGTGGCCACTGGGTACCGGCTACTGAAAGTCTAAGTAGCACTTTGTGATGGAGATGTGTCGCGTCCCGTTTCGACCGTGTTTGAATTGCAGCCGCGTGTTTGTTTAGGCGCACATAGATTGCTACTTTGAATAAGAAATGTGCTCTTTGTCCACAATTCTAAGATTAAACGCTAAGACTTTGATGTTTATGGGGATCCCGCAATTTCACTCATATTACCATATGATAATAATAGTTCAGACGTTCAGTTTGAGGCAAAAAAATTATACTTTAAAATGTATACTTTATATTAACTGCTATATTTTAATTGAAATATATATTTACATATAATTAAACTAACTAATTTAACTACCATTTTTACATTAATATTATAATCATTACTATATTTGAAATCATAAGCGTTAGTCCTCGACAAGAATGATCAAAAGTTAGTACAAAAACTAAGCTGCATCGCTGGTGGTTATAATATTAGGATCCTAGACTAATGCATCATGTCTGACGTACTGAAAGTCATACTCTATTATTATATTCATGAACTCATAACATGTAATAAATCATACTAGTCAGTTGGTCAGTTGGGCGAAGTAAGGGTACTCTCTCGCGAATTCATGTTTTACGGGAGCAATAAGTGTCGCTAACAAGTATTTTAACATTCACCCCGTTGTCCCCGGGGGGCTATCACCTTGACCCTAGAAATACGACGAATATACTTTACATCTCTAAGGGAAAGGGTTAATATCAAATATTACAGAAAACATTATAAGTTATTACCAGTTATCAGGAACACAGAGAAACTTAATTACTGACGATAAATGATTAATATTATTAATATAAATTATTAATATATTTCAATAAATTAGTAATTATTTTTGATTAGCGGATAAATTCAATTTAAAAAATATCTTAGTACATAGTAAATGGTAAATTAATTATTACTTCAAATATATTATATAGGAAGATTACAGTATTTGTACTTAATTATTTTATTCTACGCATATGAAAGAAAATGTTCATCAATATTTGGTAGTCTCCAATAAGATTTATTTTATAAATATGTAAAGGTTTAATTTAATTTAATTTTAATCTTATTTTTGTTGATAAATAAAAAAAATATATTTGTGGAAAGCACCTAGCTTGGTAGGTTCAAAGTAGCGGTAGAAGATATTAAATACTATTCAATGTTAGCTAGAATAGTAGTTTTGTTTTCATTATTAAGATGGAAGTATAAAAAAACCAAAGTACTTTTTAAGATCCTCAAAGCTTATTGCTTTTATAAGCCTACCACGGAGTGAGAGGTTCGAATCACGGTTCGATAAATTATAATTTAATTTACAATTGATTCGGTCGTTGGAATGGCTTGAATATGGCCAGGCGAGAGTCTTAACACTATCACACCCTTGGGAGAGCCATGCTGAAGCATATGCTGACGCATTAATTGGCCTGGCTACTCCGAAATGACACCACTGGCTCACAGAATACTCAACGTGAAAAGGGTACTTGTACTGTATTTCGCTGAGCGAATGAGGCACAACAAAAGCACGGACTGTGGCGTGGTTAATATTCATAAAAAACGTACAACTTATATTTGTTTAGTAAACGATGTTTACTCTCAAAAAAATACAGCTTCCGCTTTAGCACTTTCAAAGGCTTTGGCGTAGAATATAGATGTAGATTGTCGTTCTAACAGTCCAATGTACTTTTTGTAGTAAAAGAATGAGTAAAGTCTCATTGTGCCGAAGCCGCCCGCCCTACGTATATCTCCGCTTGCAATCTGTAGGAGGAGGGCGTCTTATCGCAGTGCAATAATGAATTGCGAGTTATCGATTCGTATTCAGATCGCAGTCGGCGGCCATATTGGATTAGAGGTATTTGCATTTTCAATTGGAAAACGAGGTCGAAGGGTTGCGCGTGCTAATCTCGTTAACTAGTACATGCCCGTCCCACTGTACCCCTCAACCGCCGCTCGAAGTGCACCCTTTAAATCGTTTTAAACTTTGGTTTACGTTATTATTATTACACGCTCTTTTCGCGACTCTTTGTTACAATGTCAATATTATGTTACTCGTATATTGCAAACAGAGTTCGGTTTTAATGCATTATTCGTATAGTAGGCACTCTTTCTTGAACAATAATATTTTCTAGACTAACTTAATAATAATTTCGATACTTTATATATTAAGTATATTGGATTTATTTTCAAGTCCCATAATATCTTGAGACGCGTAGGGTAAATATATTTTAGCAATAGTTGTTCTTTACAGTCAACTATATGATTAGTTATGCAAAACTCTACTACAACTATATTTTTTTGTTTCAAAGAATTGAAACATAGCCTTTTATTTATTGTCAGTTCACGCTGGTTGAACATAAGTACACTGATTCTTAATAATAAATTATTTTTTCTTTAAAAAAGGTTATACAACTTTTTAAGATATGTATTATCGAAGTTATTAAACAGAATTTTTAATAACTTAAATCTGTATTGTTCAAAATAACGACTCCATAAATTTCTTTTCACAACTTCACAACATCCATAAATCGGTAACTCTACTGGACTGGAGTCTTTCATATTGTCTTTTGTGTGACCTGTCTGCACCTCATTAGCAACGGGGGTGTTGGGGGTTGTGGGGGGTGAGGCGGGGGCTTTGAGGAAGTCGAGGGAACGGGGAGCTAATCAATAGCCGTTGCAGCTGCAGCGCGCAAAACGAGATAGAACTTTTGTCGCGAACTGAGACTTATCAATGTCTTTCATATGATTTAATATGATTTTATATCAATGTCTTTATATATTTTAATTTAAGCTTAATTAAGCGTTTTTTGTCTTTATTTGTCTTTTCAATTATTAAATCAATATCAATACGAATTTTATCTTGTATAGTAATATATCTTATTTATCAAGCCTATTTTTAGTTACAGCTACATATGCAACAGAATAACCGACGGTTTAAATATACTTAATTTAAAATTAAGTGTATTTTATATATTTAGGTTTATTTGTCTGAACGACGTAGCTAAGATCACTTAAATCATTAATAGATTTACCAAAAAGCCAGGGGTATCGGGTTCGGTTCCTGGTCCGGACAATTATAAATTATAATTTCATTTTTAATTTATTCGGTCTCTGGCAAGTTGGACAGTTGCCGAGCGAGTGTCTTAATACTGTCACAACTGTGGGAGAGACATGCTGAAGCATATGTGGACGCACTAATTACGCCGGCTCATCCGAAGTGATATCACGGCCTCACAGAATACTCAACGTGAAATGGTACTTATACTGTGTTTCGCTGAGTGAGTGAGGATATTGGAGGCCGCTTGAGTGGCGTAAAAAGCCGGCAACACCACGGACGGCGGTGTTCTCTAACCATATAAGACATACCTGCTCTGTTGTCCGCTATACCATAAAAAACTTAGGTATTATGAATTATATAAGTCGTATATTTAATTCAATTTAACTTTAGAATCATATTAAAATAGTTATATGTTTTTGCATATAAACAATTTAAATATGTAAATTAACTGTGAGCTATTAGAAATATAAGGAAAATAGTTTTTATTATCTACAATCTTGTGTATAACATGTCGTTAACAATAAATCATTTTTTTAAATGTACATGTGACTATGCTCGCTGATACAAAACAGAAATAAAGTTATTTCAAGTAGGTAAATCTATTTTTAAAAGAAATGTATGCTAATAAGAAACCGTTGAACTCTTAAACGCAAAAACAAATTAAAATAAATCGTAGCTCGTAGAGGAGACGTAGCACGTAGCGCGTGACGCAATATACTAAACCCTAATCAATGCTTAAATATAAAGCAGTTAACCCTTCAAAAGCAGGTAAGCGTATGTAAATTTATGTAAATAAAATGAATTTACATAGGGTCGCGATTGGCTGATCGCGGGGCGAGCTCTAAAGGGTTGAAGTGATTTATTGTGCGCGACGTCATTCGTTGCATCTCGGCGCGTGACGGTTTTAATTTAAACGGCGATGATGAACGATGGCGCGCATTGCCCGCACGTGGCATAACCCTTCAACTCCTTCGCTCGTAATATTAGTCGCACCTAAATTATCATTAAATGACCCGTATTTTGATAGTGATACTGATTTATCGTATAGCTATAAAGTTAATCAGATTTTTTCATATCGTGGCAAGATCTTCGGTTTTGAAATGAATTGTCATTAGTTTTATCTATTGAATCAAATAAATTTAGAATGTTCAATGCATTTATGTAATTGTAAATTACTTTGATATAAATTATTATAACGTACATTCTTTTTCCAAATAGTTTAAGTCGAGGAATATGTCTACTATCACTTTTTGTGGGAATGACGGTCTCTCTTTCAAACTATAACACCGAAACTATTTAAATCATTTACATTCCAATAAGTAGATATTATATATATTACAGTAAAAAGTTATATTCTCTTTCCAAAAATAAGTCAAACGCAAATGAAATTTCAAAATTATCTTTGAATTATATCAATCAAAATTTTCAGTTTAAAATTGACATTTTAGGATTTCAAAGCTTTATATAATAATAGAGTTTTGTACAATAAGAAACTTTCATGGTTTTTATCGCCTAAATTTCCATGATTTTCCTATTTACCAACTGTCCTTATATTAAAGCAAACAAAAGAAATTTAACGAGACTAACACACAGTAATTGCAACAGGAAAGTTTTGTAGCAGACCCGTAAAGCCCCATCATTATATATGTGGTGTGTAAACATCTTGGCAGACTGCGCCAACACGGCCCAACATCGGTGGACGTCAGGCGGCATGGCGCCCCGGGCGAAGAGCTGCACTGTTTACTCGCCCTCCGCCGAGCTCTAATCAAATTCTTGTAAACCCACTCAAGTTGAGTGGCATTTTAAGCCGGAAGTGCCTCACGTATTGGACGTTTTGATTTTCCAGCTGAACGGATTCAATAAGAAAGGTTTGCACGGTGCCCACTCAAAGGGGCATCTTTGATCATTTCATATGGAACTGACACACATTCTGAAATCCCAACATTTATAATATAGCCTTTATAATAATAGAAATATCTAGTTTATTTTTAATCCTATTAATGTTTAGATCCTATTTGTTTTATATACATTCAAAGTCATTTTATTTTTCTTTTACGAAGGTACAATTCATACAAAAATTAAAACTAGTAAATTTCATAAACATGATTAACAAATATACTAAAAAAAATCTTTAAAAAACATGGCGATACATTTGAGAGGACTGGAGACTGTAATAGGGACAGAATATTTAATGATATTGTATTAAATAATTAGTAAACATAATTAAAAAATGATAAAATAATATTGCTCTTCAAAAACAAAAGAAACATCAAAGACTAACTAAAGATAAACTATACCATGAACTCCAAATAGGTTTTATTTATATATTTAAAAAAGTAAGAGAGGACTTCATAGAGGTAAGCCAAGTCTTTTAATTTAATATTACAACAAGTTTACATAATTTTAATGTTGTATATTTTCAGATAACTAGTGTTCGTACACTTGAGAATGCATATGTTGTTTGCAATAATTAATTCATATGCACTTTAGATTCTCCTCACTTCGTTTCACAAGATTAAACATGAAGTTGTTACAATATTAAAAAAGTCAAAGACGTATTATAATCACGTACCAAGATCGAATTCATAACGTATTAGTTTTAAACAATGAGGCAAAAATTCAAATTATTATTTTTGTAGGTAAGTAATTGTAGGTATGTATGTGATGAATTCAGACTAAGAATGCTGTATTTTTTAAATACACCTCATTTTTTGAAAATGAATCAGTGGCGTGCGGAACTCATATAGATATAATACAAATCATACAAATACAAATATATACAAATACAAATATATACAAATCACTTATATATAATCTAATATTTGTCCTAGAAGTAAATAGAGTTATGTAACGTTGCCAAAAATTATATTTTAAGAGATTTTTTTATAATATAGCGGATAGCCGAGTAGGTGGGTCCTATATGGTAAGAGAACACCGTCGCCCGTGGACAACCGCGCCACAGGCCGCGCATTGGTTGTGTTGCCGGTTGTTTACAACACTTAAGCGATAGTTTTGTTGTGAATGAGTCCGTGCTGTGTGACCATACGAACCTAACAGCTTACTTAAGCGACATTTAAGATTTTATGTTATAGTATCTCTATATGTTTGACAATGTATTTTTCTGTAAAAGAATTTCTTGGTCACTACATGATTAACGTTTTGCAGTATGTAAACAAATATAGCAATTGTAATCTTTTTGGGCTGTTCAGACAATATCAGTAGAAAGTGAATTATAACCCTTTCGCTAAGTGACGAACGAGTGAGTGAAATGGAATTTTGTGAGTTGGGGTGTGGGAGGGGAGAGGGGCGACAGGTGCGTGGCACGCGCAGGCGCATCCCGCCACCCGTAACCCGAATAACACAGCTTGCGAATTAACAACAGATTTACAAGCACCTTCAAAATTCACTCACTATTTATGTATTACCCTGTTCATATATAACTAGAATGAGAAAGTGATTCAGCTCCTTCATACAAACCATTGGGAGAGTCAACTGAAGCATAGGCTGACGCACTAATTGGACTGGCTCGTCCGAAGTGATACCACAGGCTCACAGAATACTCAGCGTGAAACGGTACTTGTAC
>DWCF01000014.1:0-101943 GCA_018230265.1 Delias oraia | reverse complement strand
CTCATTTTCAATCTTATAACTTGACGTTAAAATATATTTACTTAGGTTTTTCTATTAATTTTATAAACAAAGTTTCTATATACAAAACTTATATTTTAATACAATAAATACAGAGGCTTTAACAATTTATTTTAACGTTTTCTAGAATAATACACCAGTTACAGAAGTTAGCGAGAGGAACATAAACAATAATAGTGTAAAGAAAAAGCTATCAAGTGGCACAAGCAGTTATTTTATATGTTTTGTATGTGTTGTGGGCGTCTCTTTGGGAATCGCTCTTGAATTAATCAATGTACAAAATAGAATGACCACAGACAATTATAGAAATTATTGGGTATATTCTGTTTATAATGATGTAGATAATAAAAATGGTCTATTGAAACACGTACATTTAGTATTAGAACGACTTGGTTATACGAAAAAAGATAATTCGTCTTGGACCTTGCTTTGGTCTCATGATTATCCATTTAGGACCCTAAATACAGTACTACAAAATTTGAAAGGGAACCAAAGAGTAAACCATTTTCCGGGAACGGGATTCATAACGAACAAAGTCAATCTGGCAACATCGGGTTCGAAATATATCCCAAAGGCGTTTGAGTTACCAAAGAGTAAAGAGCAATTTTTGAAATATGCCAAAGAGAATAGACATGCGTTGTTTTTGGAGAAGCACAATCAACACAGAGGTGTGTACTTGAAGAATGTGACTGAAATTGATTTGAATAGTGGCGAAAGTTTTGTCCAGGAGTTTGTACAAAAACCGTTTTTAGTTGATGGGCATAAATTTGATATCGGCGTGTATGTGGTGTTGACTTCGGTCGATCCTTTGAGAGTATATTGGTACAAAGGAGATGTTCTATTTAGGTATTTAATCTTATATTATAAAATATGCAGAAGCTTAGTAGATTAGGTACTTATCAATAAGTTAAAAGATCCTCATAAGTTATAAGATGAAGCGAGAGTAATCGGGTTCGATTCCTGGTCCGAATCAAATGTATAATTTATTCAGTCTTTGAAAAGGCTTGACGGACGCTTTTTTCAATTCTGACTTATCCGTTGGAGAGTCATGCTGACGCACTAATTGTGCCGGTTTTTCCAGAATGATGTAAGCTCACAGATTACCAGCGTGAAACTGAACTGTACTTGTACTGTATTTCGCTGAGTGAGTGAGGATATTGCTCTTTAAATTGTACCGATCAAGTAGCTTAAAAAGCCAGCAACACAACCAAAGCGCGGTTTTTGGTGCAGTGGTGCAGAGGCGTCGGTGATCTATTAGAGTAGAGAAGACCCGCGTATCTCGTTGCCCGCTGTACATTATCCAAAAGGTTACATTCGTAACATTCAGGGTTCAAATCCCGGGAAGATTCATAGGCAGAGCTTATTGAGCATCAAAGCTTCTTATCGAGATTTTTTAGGACCGCTTATCCTATGCGAGTTACCTCCTCGTTTGCCACCGTTTCTATAAAAAAACCAATAGTAGTCAATAATATTGCTAATTCGGAAGACAAAAGTACATCCGTCTATTTCATTATTTCGGTACGTATAATTCGGACTTATATGATGGGTATCTAAATAAAATATATGATATTAGTTTATCAATACTATTTCTGTATTACTGAATGGATACCATTCCCCAGAGCCGTTTTTAACCTATATGAGGCCCTGGACATATTAAGATTATGGGGCTCCTATGACTTTGACAGAACACCATTTTTTTAGAATAGACAAAGAAAGTAGATAAAATAGATCTGATGGGGCTTATCGACCGCAGAGCCCTGGGCATGTGACCAAAGGCCAAAGTGCCCACCGTTAGAGAGGGCTCTGTCATTCCCGGAGATTATTTTCAGAATATCTATTTTCGTATACGAGTATAGAAAAGCAATTGCTAACATTTTATTTTTATCACAACGAATAATGATAATATATTTTTTTATGCAATCTCGTTGCTCATGTGGTTAGATAAGTTATTGTTTAACCGAGTTTATTGAACTTCGTATAAATTAATAAAATCTTGGATAGATTTCTAAATTCATCTGAAATCATTTTTATATTCGTCCTAGGTTGCGATGTACTTTGATGATTATTTATTTTTTATTAAATTAGGCAAATGAGTAGGAGGCTCGTCTAGGACAAGCGATCCTTCGCTCATGGCCACCACCACCCATTGCTGTGTCGTAATGTGTTGCCGGTCTTCTGTCCTCATGTCATATTGGATTGGAAATTTCATCTGCAGGCAGCAAATTTTAAAGTGGTGGTACGTGGCACAAAATGCCTTAAAATTCACTTATGGAACGACAACATCGAAATGTTGTTGAAAACAGACAACCTTCATACATTGTATTATAGGGGCGTAAAACCAGCGCGCAGCCACTTGTAGTGAGGCATATAGTCAACTGCTATAACTCCTTTTAAACTTACCTTTGTATTTTTTAATTTTTAGTTTTTTTATGTATAGTGGACACCGGAGCAAGAAGGTGTCCTATATGTTAAGAGAATACCGCCGTCCATGGACAACCATGCCACAGTTTGCGCAATGATTGTGTTAGCGACTTTTTACGCAATATAAGTGGCATTTTAAAGGCCACCGATATCTTCACTCACTCAGCGAAACACAGTAGAAGCACTGTTCAAGTACAATTACTATTTCACTCTGTATTGTGTGAGCCCATGGTACCACTTCGGACGAGCCGGTCGGGTGTTGTAATTGTATATGTTTTAAATAAATAAACATTTAAGGTATTGTCCAGCAAAGTATTATCCATTTGATCCAAAGAACGTTGACAAATACGTTATTGGAGATGATTATATGCCGACTTGGGAGCTTCCTTCTCTAGCACATCCATACACAGCGCTGGGATTCAGCATGAAGGACGCATTTGACCATTACGTCCAATCAAAGGTATTTAGTATTATATCCCGTTATCTTATTTCAGCCAATATATTATTATAAAATAGATTGAATATTTTAATAACAGACTATAGACTAGTTTTAAAATATGTGTACAAATTTTATCGTAAGCTAATAGAAATGATGGCCGGCGTCACATTTAGGAGCCAATTATGAACCCTCAACAATCAATCGACATACTAAAACCAAAAAACCGATACACTGTTATTCCATAACTAAGCGTTTTTTAGGCAATTAGTATCGCATACCACCACTGTATGAAATCAAGGCAGCAGAGATATATGAGGGATAAATGGGATAACTAACGCGAATTTCTTTTAAATATATAGATTAATTATATAAATTATAACATGACCATAATACCATTTTATTATAATCGCACTTAAAATCTTAACGTTATATTAGGGTCTAAACACAGAGCGAATGTGGCTTGAAGTACAAAATGCCATAAGAGAAGTGTTTCTAAAGAATGAACAACACATTATTGATGCGGTAAGTGACCTATATAATTATTATAAAATATAAATTTACTCTCTTACATATAAACATTTTTGAACGAGATTTCAAACTTCTATAATTGTGTCGCAGAAGGTCAATTGTTGTGTAAAAACCAGAACATTTTTATGCTGATTTTTATCAAAATAGACCAAGGAGGTTTTATTTAAAATATCACATCAAACCTAGACTTATATGTGTATAAATCTCATTACAGCTAAAAAAATATAAATCAAACGATAACTTTTTCGAAATGATGCGTTTTGATTTGATAGTAGATGAAAATCTCCAAGTATATCTGTTAGAAGCGAATATGTCTCCAAACTTGAGCTCAGCACATTTCCCGCCAAACCAACTGCTCTATGAACAGCTTCTCTATAGTCTGTTCTCTTTGACTGGTGTTGCCAGTTTTGTGGATTACAGGTGAATAAAATACAATTTTAATCCAAAAATAAACAAATTTAATATAGCATTAAAATAACAGTTTCAAGATTTCTTTCAAGTTAAACAATAGATATAACATTATTAATACCATACTCAAATAGATAAAGTTATTTTATAAACAAAAATTTATTAAATGCGTGTGTGTTCCTAAATGTATATACTCAGTGGATAGCACAACCCAAGGTCAAAATATTACAATACATTTAAAACATATCATGTAGGCAGAAGTATTTTTAGTTTCAAAGGACAACATTTGAAAGGATCATAAATACATAACGTCTCGCTTATGTAAGATTTCTACCCTCCATTGTACGTATTTTGATGCTAGAGAAAATATTTTAGAGGATTTCTTTTTCTGTATTTATAAATAATGGTTGTCTATAAAGCCTTCAGTTTTTATATTTCTTGCAATTTTCAACTTTAAAAACATACTTAACTTTAATAATTAAATTAAAATAGAATATCTTTGAAATTAAATTTCAAATGATTAATTTTCAAATTATTTAACAACGGCGTCATTTTTAATTACTAACATAACTAGCGAATCATGTTAAAATTCAATTACATATTTTTAAATCTATTTATCATGTTGATATACTGTTTCACGATTATATGTACCTACTTATACTGAAATTGATAACATAGATTGCATTGAGTACTACCTGTACTTATTAGCGGTTTTGTACTTGTAATAAAATTTTATTTGTTTCTGGTATAGCGGACAACGAAGCTTGTGGGTTTCCTCTAAGGTAAGAGAACATTGCCGCCCATCACCAATCGCATCACAGTCCACGCATTTATTTTGTTGCTGGCTTGTTACTCCATTTACAGCATTTTAAGAGCCTCCGATATCCTCACTCACTCAGTGAAATACAGTACAAAAGTACAAGTACCGTTTATAGCTGAGTATTTTATGAACCCGAGAATTCACTCGAACGAGCCGGCCCAATTAGTCAGGATGGCTCTCTCACGGGTTATTACTAAAATAACTAAAACTTTACTAATAATTATTTTTAGCAATCAAACTGTGAAAAACATGATATCATCTCAGAAAAATATAGCAGTTTATAGTGAAGAATGTAGTACACACTGTAAGGAAACCTGTGAAGCGACACCTGTATGCATATTGTGTAAACCCTGTCTGACGCCTTCTCTAAAGAAAGCTTTGTTGAAGGCACATAAAGAGAACCTCCATAAAGGCGATTTTAGAAGATTATATCCTCCAACTATGGTTAGCATAGATTTTAAAAGTATCTACT
Source organism: Delias oraia (assembly GCA_018230265.1). Lineage (NCBI taxonomy): Eukaryota > Metazoa > Arthropoda > Insecta > Lepidoptera > Pieridae > Delias > Delias oraia. The sequence continues at coordinate 96,837 of DWCF01000014.1, read as the reverse complement.
TATTAATGTATTAAATATTTATTGAATAATGTTACTCAACTTGTTCTACTGTTTTATGATAAAATTAAGTAATATCATTAAAAATATTATTTTTCAGAATCTACATGAAGATGTTGAAACAAAACTGAAACATTTAAACTATAGAAACAGAATTCAACATTTATGGTATCAAGGAAAATGCAACACTGACATATCTTGGTGTGTTTAAAATAAACGAGTCTCTAAAATTGTTTAATTTCAAAAATAAATTTTAAACTACATTAATCTCCTTAACTATATCACTGTACCATAGATTGTAATAATCCCAAAATGTAACTACCTAAATCTTCATCTTGATTTGTCCATGACACATAGATATTTTTAGTACTGTCATCTTCACCTTCAACTTTAATGAGAACAGACTCAACAGATATGTTACCGTCAGATATAGTTATAGACCATCCCTGTAACTTTTCAATCAGCAACACCTTCAATTTCTCAGCTGTTTTCCCAGCTGGTCCTGGGTCATCAAATCGAACTGTACTGGTGAAACGAATTACATGTCTATTTATACCTATTTCTTCACAAACTTCATCAATATCTAGAAAGGATAATCTATTGTCCTTAACACAAAGAATTCCATGTACTACTCTGCGTCTTTTTGGATCAGGAGGCTGAGCATTGTACCTAACCGCTTCAGCTTTAAGTAATCTCAGAGACACATCAATGGGTATCTTTGTTGGTGTGTTAATTAGAGCTGTCTCTCCATTGGCTGGCATGTAACAATTTATGCTGAATTCCTTTTCAATTTTATCCTTTAAAAACTCCATTTTGTGAGCTTCCCCATGCACAAGCAATACATTTTTTGGTTCGCAATATTGTATCAGTTGCATGATGCCTTTTGCATCTGCATGTGCTGAAAAAGACATGTATTCAACAGCCATTTTAACTTCTACAACCTGCCGATTTTCAAATTCAATTTTCTTTGCTCCATTTAATATTTTGTGACCGACAGTACCTTGGACACAGAAACCAGGCATAATCAACATGTTCTGTTCATAGGGTGCCCACTTTTTAAATATATTAAGGGATAGACCTGCATGTAACATCCCTGGTGTAGCAAAAACAACCATTGCTCCAGGATTGTCTATGTAAGATTTGTCAAAAGGTTTTATATGTTTGAAATCAAACATATTTCTTTGAACAAACGTCTTACGAATTTTCTGATTTGTCCATGTAATAAACATTTTATAATAATTGTTTGCTTTTTCAGTTAAGCCAAGAGCAAAGTAGACTGGATACTTTAAATTCATTCTTTCCCAATATGTTTCAAGCAAAATACACAATTCCTGAGCTCTTCCTAAAGCAAACACAGGAATTAATACCTTTCCACCTTTTTCAACACATTCATGAACTTTTTTTAGAAAATCTCTCTCCCTACAGCGTTTAGAATCTCGTATGGTGGTCGCATAAGTTGATTCTGATATTAATAAGTCAGGACGGCATTTATCAATCCATGCTGCACCCAAATGTCTATCCGGTGTCATGTTGTAATCGCCAGTATAAACCACAGACTGAGATCCAACTCTGATCCAAAACATTGCAGCTCCAAGAACATGACCTGCATAATAAGCTTTAATTTCTAACTCATTATCAACCATTACAGATTGGTGCAGGGTAACTGCCGTCACTTTCTTTATGCAGTCTTTTATCATCTGAGATGTAAAAAAATTTGACTCTCCTTTTCTTTCAACAGCTACTTTCCTCATATCTTCTAAAAGAATAGGAGCAATAGCTTTTGTAGGATGTGTCATATAGATGGGTCCTGTGTACCCGACCATTTCTGACATATATGGTAATGCACCACAATGATCAAGATGAAAGTGTGATATAATTACACAATCTATTTGGCTGGTTATGGGGCCATCGGGTACTATATATGAAAAATCTGGAAATCGTCGCTCATCATTATAGCCCATGTGCATGCCGCAATCCAACATAATATTCTTACCGCCCATTGACAATAAGATACAGCTTCTTCCGACATCCTGACCGGCCCCTAAAGGGGTTATCTTTATTTCAGGCATATCAGCACGTTGTTATAAAAAATAAAGAAATAATATTTATGTTGTTTACTTTTAGCATTTAATAATAGTTACTTTAATAGTAAAGCTGTGATTTTCACGTTTAATTTAAAGCAATAACATCATTTAAAATAAATATATAAATACAAAACTGTAATAGGAATTAAAAACATAAAATAAAATGTTTGGTAATATTGTTTATCTACGGGCGTAATGGGAATTAAGAGTATTCAGCTTTGAAGTTTGATTATAGTAAAATGTAAATTCAACTTATTGACACTGTCAAATCAAGATATATGAATCGAGTGTCAATGAAAATTTAATAAATATGTGGTAGTAACACCGAAGGCAGGAGTTGCAGCTTCGTCCCCTGGTCATTCCACTGCGCCTCTCCCGAATTGAGCGTGACCGTGAGCTGTGCCCAGCCATACCCCACCATTTATTACCAGCCCTCTTTTCTTCGGGCTATACTGAGCCTAACCCAATCACCGCTCTGTTTCCACACGGCGCCTATCTTCCCTTTTGCTTGAAGTGCCGTCTAGAACAAACAAGCTGTCGGCACGGACACTTCGGGGTTTGTAAGCATAGTTGAACATACTTTTTCCTAGTAGTTTTGCAACTAATTTTAGAATATTTACTACTTAGAGCTTTTGGCTTTATGCAGCTTTTCTGAAGGTTACTGCTTCTCGTATGGTTTGTCAACTTGTAAGTACTCAGCTATAACCTCTAGATACATAAAATTTCTTCCAGACTGTAACTCTCGTCAAATATTGCGTTTATTCTTAAGATATACTTATGAATTTTATTCATTCTTAGCGTTTATAGATATTTAATGGTGATATATATGTCAGTCATACGTCTAAATAGATATTCTCATCGAGATACAACCGTTCAAGGATCTCCATAATCTTTAAGATGCCCCTCATCAGCCAATCTGTTTAAGGATAAGTCTCATATGAATATTCTATATTATTGTTTTACAATCTGTAGAGCAGACGGTTGTCATTTATCAAATAGATTCGAGCTTTCAGTTCTCACCAATGAGTAATGACCAAATAGAACATAAAATTGATGTGACCAAATAGAATGTTTTAATTATTATGATATATGATTTATAATTCTATTCATACTGACTTCTCAAATTTCATAATACGCAAGAAAATTTAATTAGAGACTCGATAATCGCAACAAATGAGGAATTCTGTTTGTAAACTATTTGAATTTTGTAACTCGACATGACATAAATAAAACTCACAACAACCGTGATAGCTTATCAGTAAATTGCCGGCTCTTGAGTGTAGACGTGTTTTAGTGAAACTACAAAAATATGTCTGGAGAATCAGCCTCCTTTTCAACTTTAACTGTCAATGATAAAGTTGCCCTTATTACTGGTATAACAGGACAGGTAATTGATAATTTTTATCATATTCTAAATATTTATTACAACAAGTGTCGTACATAAATCAATATAACATTGAGGTGTTCATCTACTTTAAACTTTTTTTGTAAAACAATGTCATAAAACTGAAATTTGAGCAAACTTACAATTTTCCTTAGAATTTGTAATACATTAAAGAGTTAATATTTAATCATAATTTGTAGGATGGTTCATATTTAGCAGAATTTTTAATAGACTTGGGTTATGAAGTTCATGGAATTCTGAGACGTTCTTCATCATTCAACACTGGCAGAATTCAACATTTATATGAAAAACCTGCCTGCTTTTCTGGTGGGCGTATGCACTTACACTATGGAGATTTAACAGACACAACTTGCCTTATTTCTATTATTTCAAAGGTATTATTTAATTTATTTTTATATATAAAATCTTGAATTTATGCCACATGTGATGTGTATAAATTACAACAAGAGAAATATATTTATTGTTATGCAAATAAACATTAGTTTCTCATCATGAAGGCTGAATATTAATAACATATAAAATATTGTCACTGAAATTATAATCGTATTATCTAATCTATTAAAATCAAAATCAAAAAATAAGATTTATTTATCATTTAACAATCACTTGATAATTGTCTTGTTCTATTTAAAATATTTGTTGACGTCAAAAAAAAGAAACATGTGGTACTTGTGGACAGCTGTCTTAAAGCTTTTTCATAACATTTTTTATTAACTTATGCAACTATACTTATTTATTTGTTTTTTATTTATGCTGTATATGTCTGATATCAATTCACTTTTTCTGCTTTTAATAATTCAAGTTATATTTTTTAAGTGTGGTGTCTGATATATTTTTTTTAAATTTAACTTATAATTAAGTTTACGCCCTTTCCAAAAAGCTAGTGTACAATAAACGGTAAATAACTGCACCGCGGTATTTTCTCCAAAGACGCAACTTTTTGTTAGTAATGACACAATTTATTGATATTATTATCCAGTGGAATATAATAACAACTCGAACCGAGTTTTGTTCAAATCCTTATTAAGTCAAAAAAATCTCTTTCGCTGAACCTCAATACGCGCATCTTAATTAGACTTTGTAACTTGAACAAAACGTTATTTCTCTACGAGGTTATTTCCCCGTAAAAAGTTTTTAAAACGATACCTCGTAAGTCGTAGATAAAAAATATTAAATAGTAGTAAAAAGTTTAAGAAAATAAATCCTGTATCTCAAAATTCTTGTTAACTCGAAAACTCATTAACTCGGATTGTTTAGCATTTCCCTTAACATCATAGTTATCAAAATCTGATATGTGGAGTTAGGTTTTAATTAAATTATATTTTTCCCTATTTAAAAATAATACAAAAATCCACTAAGATAAAATAGCAGCTAATGAGATTGATGTTTTTTTCGATCCTATAGTAAGCCTTCTGACTAAGTAATTTCTTTACATAATGCTTGAATTTTCCAACAGACATAATATCTATGACTGACTCAGGTGGTTTATGATAAAAACATATACAGTTTCTCTTAAACGAATTAATAACTTGTCTTCCAAGGGCTATTTTATTTTAAAATTATTAATATTGAAATGTATTTAAAATATGTACATGTTACTTCTTTTTTTTTGTCTTTATCTTGGATAAAAAAATTGTGGCTGAGTGAAGTCATCTGTATAATTACTTTTTTATGCCAAGTAATTTTCCAGAGACCAATTATCCAAGTAATAATATGATAACACTATCAAGGCGTTTTTATTCATTGTGGCAATAAAATTCAGCCTTTTTCACTACAATTTTCAGTATAAATGGTCTTATAAGCCTACCGCAAAGCGGCAAAGGTATCGGATTCGATCATGGGTCCGATTTAAAATTTATTTTATAATTTATTCGGTCTTGAAGGTCTGACCGTGGCCAGACGTTTAGAAGAGATAAGCGCCGCCTATGGACGACTCGCGGCATAAACTGCGCTTTGGTTGTGTTGCCGGCTTTTTAAACCGCTTAAGCGGTATAATTTCAACGGCCTCCGATATCCTATTAAGGCCAATGTCTCTAACAGCAAGTTGGCATTCATATAAAAAGCAATCCAATACAAGAACCGTATCACGATGAGTATTCTGTGAGCCCTTGGCTTCACTTCAGACTTGTTGGCCCACTCAGTGCGTTATCATGGCTCTCCCATGGTAATACATTTGCCAGGCCACTGTCAAGCCCTTCCAAAGACCCATATATCACGATGACTTTTGTTCTAATTCTGTATTATTGAATTACAGGTAAAACCAAAGGAGATATACAATCTAGGCGCGCAATCGCACGTGAAGGTATCCTTCGAGTTGAGTGAATACACAGCCCAAGTTGACGCATTAGGCACCCTTAGGTTATTGGAGGCAGTACGCGTGGCCGGTCTCGAGAGACAGACGAAAATATACCAGGCGTCCACCTCGGAGCTGTATGGGAAGGTGGTGGAAATCCCGCAGACGGAGAAGACGCCCTTCTATCCTAGGTCGCCATACGGTGAGAAGTTCATTCTGGTTGGTCATTCTTTTTCGCCGTCGCACTGCGCAACCATGAAGGATTCGCCTCAGCTGAGTGTCATCATCGAACATCGATCGAGGTAGCATACAAAAGCTACCGAAATATAATAATTATTTTTGTTTCAAACATATTGTAAATTATCTAATATAATATTATAAAATTATCTATATGTTATCTTCTATAATATATTAATATATATATTATATTATCTTCTATCTATGTATGATCTTAAATTTTCCCCCATGAATTTGATATGTCTGATAAGAAAAGGGTAATAAAAGCTACTTCCTTTAGATCGCATTCAGCGTTGCGGGTGTTGGTTCGTTCAGCATCTTCTATCGCATTTGGCACGGATAATGTTCTGAGGGGCTGTTTGGGTTAATATCTGCAGCTGAATTTCATAATATCAAAGCATAATACAGATTTTCAAATATCGCCTCGATGTTTGTCGTTCCAAAACTGAGCGTTTTAAGGTATTTTAGGCGTATCACCATACTGTTGAATTACCAGCCAGTAGGGATATTTCCAAAACAATACGACTTGGGTACCTTCAAAAAAGAATATACCTATCGGCAGCCGCGGCCTTGAAAAGGTTGGAAGTGTCCATGGGCGATGGACCGCTGGTCCGTTTGCCACTGTTTCCTTAAAAAAATATATACACATATATAAAGATTACGTGATTAATGAACAGCCCCTTTGATAAACCATACAATGATATGGTAAGGTTTCTCACCCGTGGGAGAGCCAAATCTGACGTACTAATTGGGTCGGCTAGTCCGAAGTGATACCCCGGACTCACAGAATACTTAGCGTCAAATGGTACTTGTACCGTGTTTCGCTGATTGAGTGAGGATAATGGAGGCTCTTAAAATATATAGCCGTTTAAAACCGGACAACACAGCAAGATCGGACTGTGGCACGGTTATCCATGGCAGCGGTGTTCTCTTACCGTAAAGGAGACCCACCTGCTTCGCTATCCACTATAACATAAAAAAATGATTTGATTCGATTGTTGATATTTCAGCATGCGCCAAGCTATACGGATATTGGATTGTGGTAAACTATCGCGAGGCATACGGTATGTTCGCGTGCAACGGTCTCCTGTTCAACCACGAGAGTCCCCGTCGAGGGGAGAATTTCGTGACGCGGAAGATCACGAGGGCCGTGGCGAAGATACAGCTGGGTCTGCTGGACTGTCTGGAGCTGGGAAACCTGGACAGCAAGAGGGATTGGGGCCATGCGAAAGATTATGTTGAGGTGAATTACTATAGCGTTGAAAGCGGGGGTATAGCAATCAATCAGACTATCCTGCTATGCCCATGGGCCGCACTATCCGCCCAAAATGCCCGCTAAGTTGAAAATGTTGATTACGGGCCAGTAGAAGAACTATTTAGAAGTATCACGTAGTTTAATCGGTTGCAGTGAGAATCTATTAGATTTTTATTTGTCAAATATAACTTAATTAATAAGAATCTGAATCGGCCGTTTTAGCTCGTTCTATATGGTATAGGGTAGGTATAAAAAAATATAAAGAAGCCACTATAGTTATAATTTAATTTGAAAATACTAATAAATTGAATTTATTTTCAAAATAATAAATTGCTTATAGTAAATGTAAAATGAATTTTGATATTTATTGATTCAATTCTAAGAGTGTTTTCTAAATTAACACCTTTTCTTGCTTTTCGTGTATAGTTCGCTCGTCTTTATCTGTTCTCTCATTATTATCAGTTGATTTTATTCTGAACATTTAAATCATCATAAAACGGCGGGGGGTATTCTCGTTTTATCAACAAATTTCATTTTCAAAATGATTTAAATCATGGCAAAAGAGGCCAGGGTTAATTTTATGAAAATTAAAATTTCAATTGTTTTTTATGGTAATGCTGACAACGGAACAGGTGGGTCTCCTACATGGTAAGAGATCATCGCCGCCTATAGATAACCCCACAGTCCGCCCATTGGTACTGTTGCCGACTTTTTACGCTACTTAAGCGGCATTTTAATGTTTCAGGCAATGTGGCTGATGCTGCAGCAAGAGACACCCGAAGACTTTGTTGTTGCAACGGGGACGGCGCACAGCGTTAGGGAATTTGTGGAGAAGGCTTTTGCGCACGTGGGCAGAACGGTCGAGTGGAGAGGCAGCGGGGTGGAGGAGACGGGCCACGACAGTGCATCGGGACAGCTACTGGTTCGAGTTAACCCGAAATACTTTAGGCCCACAGAAGTGGTGAGTTTGATTCTGTTGGAAAAAAGTTTATCTATACAAATAATTAAATTGCAGTGTCAGTTTGTACATACTATTAAAAGCTTTCTACAACGTGCATATGAATAAATATGGTACACATACTGAAATATATTTTTATACAATTTCTGTCTGTCGGCCTTTTTGTTCCGGCTAATTTTAAGGCTGGACCGATTTGGATGGGACTTTTACTGGTAGATAGTTGATGTAATTTAGGAGAACTTTTTATATTCTAATAATATATATTATTATTTATTGTTTTGGAAATACAAGGGTACAACTAAAATTGAGCTCTCTTGGATATTGTTGTCCACATTAAATAGGCATCAGCTTATGTTGGTGTGGGTCGGGTGTATGTGATATTTGCGCCCACTAAGTTGCGTGTTGGGCAAAAAGACTTCTGCCAGGTCTACTAGTTTAATATAAGAACTTTTGTGTGTCCGTTTCCAAGTGGTTTAGTATAGCATTCACATGGGCGGCGGTGATGAAAAAAAATACGCATCAGTGCGCGAACACCTAGTTTTCAGAAGTGAGTAATATGTGCTGCCGGCTTTTTACGCCGCTTAAGCGACACTTATAAGGGTCTCTGATATCCTCACTCACTCTACGAAACACAGTACATGTACCGTTTCACGCTGAGTATTCTGTAGGTATTTATCTAGTTTCATATTAATTTCAGGACCTTTTACTAGGTGACGCTAGCAAAGCAAAGCAAAAGCTGGGTTGGGTCCCTCGGATTTCGTTCGATCAGCTGGTTGTGGATATGATGAATGCAGACATGGAGCTCATGAGAAATAATCCACAGGCTTAGTTTGCAAAGATTGTCCGTCAGAATATAATTAAAGATGAACATTATTCTAAAGCAATGTATATTTATTTTCTTATGTTATAACAGACAACGAAGCAGGCGGGTTTCCTATATGGTAAGGGAACACCGCCGTCCATGGACAACCGCTCCATGGTCCGCGAATTGGTTGTGTTGTCGGCTTTTTACGTTTCTTAAGTGTCATTTTTAAGATCGATATCCTCACACAATCAGTGAAACACAGAAGAACGCTGAGTATTCTGTAAGCCCGTGGTAACGCTTCGGGTGAACCAGCCCAATTGCTCGTCAGCATATGCTTCAGCATATAATTTAACTATAGGGATATGTGCTATTATTTTGGAGAATTCAAACCAAGGATTTATTAGTTAATTTTTGAAGATTTTCTTAGATTTATTTGCAATTGTAATCTAGTTGTATAAGATTTAAGTATTGTGTATCTTAAGTTATCGCCTATAAGCATTGAATTATTTTTCTAGTTTATTTACAATTTTAAGAATCATTATTTCATAGAATTTGTGCAATATAGAATGAGTTTTGCTTTTTTATAACATTGTAAACACGTTTGAAACACAAGTTTGGAAATGTATATGTTCGCCATATATTATCAATATTTAACTTGTGCTAAATAAATTCCATTTAAATGCCGCTAATCGGTCATAGAACTCAAATAACCTTGCAATTTTTTGATCTCTTAAAACTTGTATAAATAAAATAAATTTACTATATGTATTGATTTATATTTGTTCAATTAGTGGCCATATTAAAAAATAAATTTTTATTTCGTATTCAAATTATTTGCAAAGATTTAGTTAATAATTAATAGAAAAGAAACTAAAAATTGGTTGGTTGATTTGTATGAATAGTACGTATGTATTGTAGTTGTAAGAAAGCACAATTATGTTCTGCGAAGAAAGGGTTAAAAAAATAATTGTTTATGTGATCACAGACCTTAAATAGAAATGTCCATAGATCATTGTTTCCCAACCTGTGGTCCGTGTGTGGCCGCCACCCGTGAATCAAACTCAACCTCTAAAGCATTTATTCAAATAGACCCCATAAGGGGCACTTTTGCAAGTCAATTTACAATAGTAAAGCCACCATTGTTTCTGAAGATATACGAGTACCTCTACAAAAAGTACCAACGAGGAACTCATAGGGATTAATTTTTTTTATCGACTAATTTACAAGTTATTATTGTTTGCTAGTTTAAAATTTAAAGTACCAGTTGGTGCTTGAACAGAAGTTTCCCTGCATCTTTGTCTTGGTTTAAGTTATAATAGGCTTTCTTAATTAAAGTATTTTTATCTGATTCTTGAATTTACTTTCTGTAAGTTCAGTTACCATATATATATATTTTTTGCTATATTTTTATTTAGAGATCCATAGAAACTGTCCTTAAATTCCTAGGGTTCTGTGGCTATAATAGTTTGGGAATCGCTACCATAGAGCATAAATTATTCTATGGTTCAACGTTATAATTGAATACATTTTGTCAGTTTAGTTAAACAGAATAATACATTCCAACGATAATGGTTAATACCGAACAATACTATACTTATAAATTGCTCCTGTGGTTATTACAATTGCATTTACAACAGTAGAAAATATGAAATGTATCTATACAACATTTGTACTTTATATTTGTATTTAATGTAAATAAAATTAATATTAAGTATATATTTGTTTTATTTTTAAATATCCACATTATAGGCTAATTCAAAATACGGCTTACCGACTCATAAACTCGACCATCGCCAAGAATTTTAACCATTTGTTTATCTGAATTTTAATTAAAAATTATTATTGAACCTTTTAGTCACCAGGATAACCGGTCCACCGGCTATCCTTTGCATCAGATTGGCTAAGAGTGTGTTCCCGCCCTTAAATAATTATAATTAAACATTTTAAATTGCTTAATTTATTGTGATAAATAAGCGAATGCGTTTACTTAATTTGTATGGAGTTAAAATTTTCATTACAGGTGGCGCTGTTTCAAAATATATATTACAGCATATGTAAAGGGAAATATGCTTGTTCTTTTTAAGATTTAGAAAACAAAATCCTAAATTTACAGTTTCATCAATAGTAAATGGATACATGAAATTTTAGACATAAATTAAAAGAAATGTACTTATAACTTTTTATTAACTTATATTATTTTTTTTACATTTTATTGTATTTATTTTTATTTCTTTATTTTGGCGTGGGCACAAATAACCTTACATTAAAAGGCGGGATTTCAACAAATATAATATTTGTAATTAAACTCTAACATATTACTAAACTAGAAAAACCATATTATTTATTATTCTCATATTAAATATAATTATAAACTAAATGTGATTAAGATAATATAAAAGTCTAACTAATAATTGATAACTTCTAATGTTTATTTGTAAGTCAATTATATAAGTCATACATTTTTATAACGCCAAACCTAGCATTAGCGGACCACCGCTCATGACCACACAGACTTCGCTACGGCGCGGGATCTTTAACGTTAATTTCCTTAGTCATTGCGAAATGTCAAGCACATAAGAAATGAGAGAAAAACAGATACCTCACATATAGTTTACTAAAATCATGTTTCCTGTCTCGTTTTTGCACAGAAAATGGACGAATATTCGATTTTTCTAGAAAAGCAACATAAGATGGTAAGAAATATAATTCATTTGTTTTATTTTATCTAAATTTTCACTGTGCACACTCTAAGGCACAAAAGATTTTAAAACTAATTCGATATACAGTACTCTGGTCTAATTACAGTAACAACAAAAATATATTCTAAAAATATTGAAAAAATACGATATAACACAAATTTATTGTGTAAGAGAAATATCGGGTTAAAAACGCTTCTCATTGATGATCAACATCATACCATGATTTGAAGTTCCGAAAAAAAATATATTTTTCTTAAATTTAATCTTAAATTAAAATTAACCAAAACCCATTCTAAAATGTATAACTTTCGATTCGTAAGAAAAACCAACATTGATTAATATTATTTATATTTTAAAATATTCCTAATAATATTTAAGTTAATTTGAACTGTAACACGCCACCATAAAGGGCAAGTGTTAGCAGAAATGTTCTGGGAAGGCAAAACAATTATTAAGGCATTTAACATGGGCTGGACACATTTTGATGTAATTGAGTTTAACTGTCAGTTAACTGACATTCTGGATTACCATATAGGCCGATAGTTAGTTTATAGTCCGATTACAAAAGTGTGTAATGCTTTTAATTTCGCGTTTTTCGCATTGAATGGGTCCAGAGAATGCTGGAGGTACATAATTCTGTCCGGTAGATAGAGTTTCGGGCCGGACGACATCGGCCGGATTCACCATTGATGTACAAAACTATATAAAACGATTTTGAACATGGTATATGAATTTCACTGAAATAGAACTCAAATGGGTTCAATGTGAACCATACAACTGGTTGGCAAACCTTGATTGGCTACAGAGACCTTGGAGTCTAAATAATTCCTCAAATATCTGTGGAAGAAGGTAACCAGTACTGTTATTATTAAATAGAATCAGGAGATTTACAAGCCTATTGCAGTCCACATTTCTAAGATATAACGAACCGACCGGAAAAAGAGAATTCAAATGACTATGTTATGCGCCCGCGCATCAGTTGAACTGATTCTCTTTAATATTCAGCGTTTGCGTTAAAACTCCTTCGAGAATTATTTCATTCGTAACAATGATGCCTCCTTTCTCCTTAATATCTGCCCAGAGATGTTTATCCGCCATGGACGATACCACCAGCCAGTTGGATTTAGGTGCATTCGAGGATAACTCCTTCCATTTACCACCAGAACACTCCACAATTACTGTAAAAGTAAAGAAACAATACAATACAATATTCATAACGAAAAAGTTACATGTCATTATTTTTTTATGCAATCGGCGGCAAACGAGCAGAAGGTTGAGCCTTCTCTAGGGCAAGCGGTGCTCCGCCCATGGACAGCCCCAGCCCTTGCAGAGCCACATATAATTGATGTCGCAAATTGTCACCACACAACGCGCGGGCCGTATTTGTGCCTCGTCGCTGGAAATGATATATTATAAGTACACAGGGAAGAGGCAGTATCTTAAGATCTCTGAAGAGATCCTTACACGAGATATCATCCATAATAATCTGATACATTTATCATTACTATTTTTTATAGAAACGAGGAATATTATTATTATTATTTCTTTACAGGAAGCTTATCTAGGATTAGCTTCCGCCAATGTCTTCAATCTATTTTTGAAGGTAATCTCTTTTTGCGGTGTTTGTTATCAAATGGCATCTAACATTTGACCAATTGGCCTAACTATTGCGTCAGCTCGGCTGGAAGTTAAGACTCTCATGGATGTCAGTGTTAAGACGCTCTCAAGCCACTGCCACTGTCAAAGTCTTTCCAAGAACCGGCCGTTCCAAATAAATTTTTTACTCGGTTCGGTTCGAACACGATACCTTTCGCTTCGTGGTAGACTTTTGAGACCACTCAACTACGAGGCTCAAATTACTTTTTAAAGTACTTACACTTCATTTCGAGCTGGTTAGGCAAAACAGAGGGCGTACATGAGATAGAGTATCCCTTGAGGTAGTTTCTCTTACTGCGAAGAGTCCTCTCCAAGTTAAAATTTAACCTGTTTTCAATTTCCTCATCCTGAATCAGATGGTGCCAAGGGTCTGAAATACGTAGACAAAATCACTGATTGTTCAGCGTGATACGGGACTTGAACTGTGTTTCGCTGAGTGAAGGAGGGTGTCCTTAAAAATGCCTCTAAAGCGGCGTAAAAAAGCCGGCATGCATATGGCTGCTGTTTGTCCGCTATAGCATTAAAAACATGTTTGTTTGTAAGCATTCGGAAAGTTTATATTACACTAGCTGAGCCAATAACCGTTGTTTTGTCATAAATAGGAATATTAAAGGCTGTCGTGGAATTTTTTATAACTATTACTCTACAAGACATCTCTTATCGTAAAGGCAGCCTTCGTAAGAAACGCCGTTTGATCGCATTTCGTCGACTTACATTGCAAATCCGACTACTACAAGAGTCTTCATTTGTTGGGTTAATATTGTAGTGCACCATCATTTATTAATTATATTTAATTGACAAGCAAGCCCGAGCGCGCATATATTATGAGATAAAGTTAACTCGGTGCTTGAGGGCGCCGCTCACGGCAAGGCTCAAATCCCTTCTAGTGGCGAATGCATGGTTTGTTTTGCTTAATACGCGGCACGCACTACCTTAATTTATTAATGATTAATACAATCATAAATTGTAAAATTTTTAGGTTTCTGTAAATTTCTTCTATATGCAATAAATAAGCCTTAAGGCGGGCGGGAGGCAATTGGAGAGCACGGTTTATCAGAAATACATACCAACGATAGCATTACTATCGAGGCAGGCATTCACCCACTTCCAGCCCACGATTGGCTTGCCGAGGCCCACGGCGCACAGCAGTTTAAACGTGCGTTTTAATGTCTGCGTCACAACCAATGTACACTCTTTCACGTCCTTCGCTAGTACAGCACCTGTAAATGTTATACGGATTATGTAGTTGCCTCCTTCGAATGCATTGTGTGATACAAAATAGCAAATCCCAACCATTGGTACCCGTGGGAGAGTCATGCTGACGCACTAATTGGGCCGGCTCGTTCGAATAGATACGACGGGCTCACAGAATACTCAGCGTGAAACAGTACTTCTACTGTTTCACAGTGAGTGACGATATTGGAGGCCCTTGCAAATGTCGCTTATTCGGCGTAAAAAGCCGGCAATACAAGCAATATGCGAATTGTGGTGCGGTTGTCCATAGGCGGCGGTGTTCTCTTACCATATAGGAGAATAGCCTGCTCCATTGTCCGCTATACCATAAAAAGAAAAATAATTGGCTGAGTTCCCTTAACATCTATCGCATTTATCATGGGGATTGCAGTGAGGACCTGTTTTAATAGCTGCAGCTGAATTTCATCATCGAACATCGAGGCAAAGTTTAAAATATCACCTCGAATATGTCGTTTCACAGCTGGGTTTTTTAAAGGCATGACGTGAACGAAGACTGGGAATCAGCTGCCTTCAGTTGTATTTCCAAGCCATTACAGCTTAGGAACCTTCACAAACAGCCGAATAAATATATATAATATAAGAGATATAGAGATTGTGAAAACAATGCATTACATTCATTTAAGACCTCATGTTTCATAGACTCATTTACTGCTTAAGACCTAGACAATTGATATCTAAAAAAAAATGTAAGTTTATTTTTCAAAACAACCGGGATCGATTCCCGAGCTGAGTACAGGTTATTTTTAATGTGTGAATGCAGTTTTTCTTCTCATTAAAATCGATGACATGGTTCCTCAGAAAAGATCTTCGAATGTCTTCTAGTTTCAGACTTTCCCATACTGATCAATTGAAATGAAGAGACCCAGTATATAATATTGCATAATATGTGTATTTGACTATAATATCACTTGCAATATTGTTTTACTAGTTAATTATGAATCTATTTAACTAGCCTACTATTTAAAGAATTTTTAAAATATTTATATATCCTTGACAAACTCATTAGGACGAATCGACATGAATTTTACGATCAAAAGGAAAAGTTAATAATAAGTTATTAATAATTGAAGATACATACCTAATCTTACTAATTTGTCTCCCACTTCAGCGCCAGGAAAAGCGGTGAACAGAATATAGTGCGTTATCTGTCTCCTAGATGTTGTAGACCTAGAATTGGTGCTTGATCCACGGGCGGTCACCGGTCTATGTCTCTTGGCTAACAATTCCACCGCAGTTGTCGCTTTCCGCTTTTTGCCTAGCGTATCAAACGAGGATACGTACACTATGCTTTCGTCATCGCTTCTCATAGTATTTCCACCTCTCTGATTTCGCCTGTTAGGTTTAGTAGAGGTTTCTATTTCTTTCGATGTATTGCTGTGTGTCGTACTTTTCAATATCCCTTTAAGAGCCTCTTTTGTCTTACGATTTTGTGTTTTTGATTCTTGTATCGCAACTGCCTCTTGCTTTTCTTCTGTTTGTAACTTTTTCGGTCGACCCCTTTTGGTGGGTAATTTCTTATCACCTTTTGCAACCTCAGCTTTTTCTTCTTTAGATTTCAACTCATTCTTAGTTTTAGAATCTTTTGGTATGACCGTTTTTCCTTTTTTCATTACATCTACATTTCTGGTTTCTCGTTTTTTCACATTCGTATCTGAATTTTTTCTGCCACGCTTCCCTTCAGTTTTAGAGTCTCTTGAGTCACATGACTTCCTCGACCTGCCAGCTTTAAGACGTGAGATATTTTCGGCAACTATGTCGGAATCGACATCTTCCTCTTGGTCGAAAATGAAAGGCGATTTTAAAATGCTCGAATTAGCAAGTTTAGAGCATTTAACAAATTTTTCAGTGGGTCTTCTGATTCTTGTGGAAATTCTAGAGGGCAACGCGTCCGGATCAAACTTTTGCAAAAGATTTATTCTACTTACGCTAGTAATCTTTTTCTTCTTGAATAAAATCGGCGTTCCTTCTTCCGATTCCTTTGCGGAGTCAGATTCACTTATAGAATCAATTTCTGCGATTTTATTTTGGGCAGCAACACTGTTTTTGATTTCTTGACTAGTTGGTAAATCATTGTTCATAATATTAAAAACTTTTTTTGGTGTGATTTCTGAATCTGAACTTACACTTGGAAATCGTTGGAGTTTCGAAACTTTATCTACACCTATTACAATTCTTACTTCTTGACTAGATAGGCAGGAAACCTTTTTAATAATTTTAGCATCACAACCTGATTCCATTGATTTATTTGCGTTTTTGTGGCTATGTTGTGTTGCCACATTCATTTGTGAACACAAATCGTTTAAAATATCCTGCGTAGCTGCATAAAAGTTTTGTTCGTCATCGTCAGAAACAACGGATGTATTACTTGAAGAACTTTGGTTTTTATGATATGTTGGTATAATATTTGATGCATTCTTTTTTCTTATTTTTCTCGGCGAATGTTTCGGTACTTTAAAATTATTTACAGTATTTACTTGTTTCAATGTTTTTCTTTTAAGTTGTGCTTCTTTTTCTGGTTTCGGTAGTACCTGAATACACAACACGAATTTAATATAAAATAACAGGTAAAAACTGTCAAGCAAAGAACTCGGTACAAACGAAAAATTTACCAGTAATTTGCCCCTCCATGAGTAAATATATCTCAACCACCAAATATAAAATATGATCCTCAATTTAATTTCCTTTGTTGAAATAAATCATGTTATTATTATAATTTTAATTTTTTTTCTTCGAATAACACTTAATAAATGTTTAAAAATAATGAGTGGAAAAAGGTAAAATTTTACTAGCAGAATCTTTGCTTATTATATTAACTCTTCAACGTTGTCTATTATAAAGCTGAATAGTTTGTTTGGAGGCGGTACTAACAGGAACTGTTTATCCAATTTGATAAATTATTTCATTGTTGAATAGTCCATATAGTAAGGAAGTCTATAGGCTACATATTAGTTTTTTTTATTTAATTGGTGGCAAACGAGCAGGTGGCTCGCCTAGGGTAAGCAATCATCCGGCCATGGACACCCTCAGCCCTTGCAGAGGCGCCGGTGAGTTGCCGGCCTTTAAGGAATGTGTACGCTCTTTTCTTGAAGGTCCCAAGTCGTATTGGTTTGGAAATACCCCTGCTGGCAACTGATTCCACAGAAGTGAAAGCGATGAAACTTTGCATTCTGCCTCGATGTTCGATGGTGATTGATTGATTGATTATCAAAAAAAGGGATCTTTACTAAACACCAATAACGTAACCATAGGTGAAAAAAATTACCAATTAATTGTGATATTTCTGATGTTTAAAAAGACCCTGCTAGATCAGGGTGAGTAGTAAAAAATAATCTTACTTGTGTTAACATATCTTCAAAATTACAATTTGTGTTATCTTCAATAGATAAAACGACTTGTGTAGCTTCTAAGTCGTCGTCATTTTTTTTATCAACATTATATTCCAAATTATTTTCGTCTAGAGGTATGTTACTAGAAACTGTATGCTTGTTTGTTGTCTTTGTCAACATCGAATTCGATTGCAATTCTGCATTTTCATTTTCTCCAGAAGAATTAATTGTAATAATCTGTGACGATAAATTATTAAAATCGGCATAATCTGTTTAATTTTTTTTTGAAAATCATTTGATTTATATCGAAATACTCAATTTATAAATATGAAACCCCAAACGCAAAATATAACTTATAATTTTTTACAGAAGAATTAACTTATAATCTTGTCATGATTCAATTTTTTTAACTTTGAATAACACTTAATAAAAGTATAAAAATTATGATTAATACTTGTATTAACTGCCTTGGCAACATTTTACTTGCAGATTAAAAAATAACCTCACCTGAGTTAACATCTCTTCAAAATTACAATTTGTATTATCTTCAATGGTCGATACAATTTGTGTTGCTTGTAAGTCTTCATCAACGATTTTATCAACATTTTCTTTATCTAGAGGAAGGTTAGTTGAAACTGAATTCATGGTTGCTGCTTCCGTATTAGCACAATTAATATCCTGTTTAGTATGCATCGTATTTGGTTGTAATTCTGCGTTTTCATTGTTTTCAGGTGAATTAACTGAGATCTGCATCGGTAAAATATCAAAATCATCACAATGTGTGTGTATATTTTTTTGAAATTTATTTGGTTTATGTATTTCGCTATTAGTTATGCTTGAATTATTTAAATTATAGCCAATAAGATCCAAAGTTGCACCAGGTGGCAAAATCGCTTGAGATTCAAAATCTTCTTCCACAGGGTTACCATCAATTTCATCAAAAATTATTATGTCATCAGAGTTGTTATTGTTTTCATGTTTTGGATTAAGAAAAACTTGTGTTTCAGCATTAAAAATATCTGAATTTTCATTTTCTGCACATAGATTAAGCTCTATATTTGTATTAGTTTCTAATTTAAAAACGTTTGGTAAACTCTGAGAAACCTGAGTCTGCAAATCGTGTAAGTCTTTAGGTAACTGTTTGTTTGCTAGAAAAATTGCATCATTACTGTCACATTCATTCTCAAATATGACTGGATCTAAATCAAGCTTTTTGTTGACACTTGATTTATCATTCTTAACATTATAATTTTCATCAGTCACTTGTGTATTTGCTTTATAAATTGATATATTTGTTTCATAATGATCATTATCTACATTTCCACGTTGCACATCTGGCTCAAATGTATTTTGTTCTTCTTTGTACTTGGATGCAACAGAAGTTATTATTACATTTTTAAGACCAGATGGAAAAGGAACTAAATCAGATTTCAATAATGAATTGCAATAAACATTGTTTATATTTTTTTCGCCATTTGATTGTATTTGTATTGTGATATTTGAGGGTTTTAAAACCTTTGTCTTTGAATTATAATTTATTGCTTTTGTTTGCGACATACATATAAAAGAATTGTCCTGAAATAAATATATTTTAGTTATTTATGTATTAGGTATGTTACAGATTACTATAAGATAAGTATAATATAATTAACTAAATATGTACTTTAATGCAATGAGACAAAGCAGTGTGTAGTGAAGTAATGTTACCAATAATACCAATTTATATTCTTACCTTATCACTGACTTCTGGTGACTCGGGAACTACAACAGTGTGATTTACTTTACTCATGTGTTTTTTTACAATTGGAGTTTCAGGAATTACCAAATTTTGTGTCATTGGTAAATCATTTTCTTCTTCTAACAGTCTATATATTCCAAATACATCACCAAACTGTACAGTATCTCCATTTTTTAAAGGTTGTGGAATGTATGGTTCTAATATTTGCTGTAAAGAGAAAATATTTCTTTATTAACTCAATTTAACATAACCTAACTCTTTTTTGTATGTCAATAAGAGAGCTGTCTTTGCTTGAAACTAGTATAACCTCTATATAGAGATATAAGCTAAACGAACGTAAAATGATCTTACTTCTATTTTATGTATCAATAAAAAAATTTACTTACATCTTGTAGTTTTGTATTATTTGCAGAATCAAGATCCATAAGCATAAAATTGGTTTTGTTCAGTACATTCAGCACTGCATGTTGACGAGATATTGACTGAAATTAAAAAAATATTGAGTTGATTTACTTCTTTAACAAGTGAATAACACACAACTGCTATGTATTATCTGCTGATATGCATTTTGAGTGGACAAAAATTAGATTGTGTGAATATAATAGTTTGTGTCACTTTAAAAGTACCACCTCTGCTGACTTTGGTAAATTTCTCTATTAAATTTTAACAATACTGGATATATAATTTATATATATATTGTAAATTAAAATGGTACTCACATTTAAATTTAATACAACATTGCAGGTTTGAGGATCTCTACCAATTTTATTAGGTCCCATTTTAATTGGATACTTATTGCCACAGATGCCTAAGAACCCTATCTGAAAAATAAGATTTAAAAAATCAATTCTTGAAATATTATTGGTATTCACTAATACAATATTTGCATTGTTATTTTGTGGTTCAGTGGATACATTTAAATGATTTTAACAATTCCTAAGCTTTTGAAACGGCGTGAACTAATGAATATACTTACACCTAGTCATTGTAAATATAATTTTAAGGATTCTTTAACATTCACTAAAAGTACCTGATCAGGATGTTTTTTTTCGGCAGACTCCATATTTGGCTCTAGCCTTTGGGTCGGCTCCATCTCCGCAGATTTGGTGTTAGAAATCATAAATTTTAAGACCTGCAACCATATTGACTTACGAGTTATTAAAACGTGGTCTATTTTATAAGATTTCAATTCTTAATAGTGACTTTAATAACTTCGTACTTATATTTCCTAAATATATACATTTTACATACAGAAAACACAGCGGCATACGCCACTTGTTTGAAAAGTAAAAAATTCAATTTATTCTATTTTTTTAAATGGGAATTGCGGCTCTCGTTACTCGTCTTTTAGAGCTTGTCTTCATTTATATACTTTACTCGCGTTTTATTTTGAATTTGGTGGAAATTTGACCAAATGGTCATTTGATCAAATTTCACTGAATTATAATAATTTCTTTTGAATGTTCACGATGCTGAACATTTTAAATCTCTCGAAAATACAATTTTTTATAAAAAATCCAGCCTGGCTCCAAGACTGAAAATTCGCTGCCAAACTGGACAAGACACAGGCCATCGCCTTTGACCGAAGAATCCCGATAGCTCCACTCCGTTTTTTAGGTCGTGATGTGCCGTGTAGGACTGCCGCCACCTACTTGGACGAGACGAGAGACTCCCGAGTCTCGCCTCACAATGTCGCAACATGTGCGTCAGACTACCAACCGAGTGAAACGAGCGGCAGGCGCCCTCCTCCCACTCTTCAAGCCTCGTTTTCCTCAGCGCATATGATATCCTCTATGTATAAGATACGTGCACCCTCAGCTCATCTATGCGGCGCCAGCTTAGTTCGTACTCTGTGAAGTGACACATCGTTAGACGCTGCTTGTCTTCCAGAGCCAGACACTTCGAAGCATAGTCCATAGTCAAGTCAGAGAGACATGCGGATGGAGAGCATCTAGGAGTTCATCTACCGACTCGCAACGATGATGTTTGAGAGAGTGGACTCCTCTCGTTTTCCGCATCTTCAGCATATCGCACCGTTCCCCGCCCGAATTTGACGATGCTACTACTTTGATACTACCACTGCGTGAGAGTACTCGGCCACAATTTCACCCCGGCATTGCAACACCACGGACTGAGTTCTATCACCGGCTCTCCTTTCTACGAGTTAAACTGGCTCCAACCACTTCGCCGCTGTGTTACCATGGGGCACGCACCTTCCCTTTAGCTTGAAGGGCTGTTAAAGCCGAACAAGCTAACAGCAAGGAACCCTCGGAGCCTGTGATCACAACTCGTCAGATTGTTGTTGCCATAGTGCATGAACTTCATATTCAAATAAAATCATAGATAATAAACAGTCTACTGAGAGTTGTAACTTTAAAAATCTGTAAAAAAGAAAAGTTTACCAAGAATAATAATATCAATTAATATCGCATACTGCATTAAAAAATGTGGACAAAAATGTATGATTAGACAGAATATAAACTCGAATAATAAAGTAATAAAACGCGATATATATTTAAAAAAAATCAATGGCGTTGACTTCAACCATTCTAGAAAAATATTTCCTAGGCTAAAATAATATAGAAATAGTGTTCCTTTGAACTCTTTGCATGATTATCCATCATCATTATCGTAAATATCATTATGCCGACGCTAAAAAATTGTGATCTTTAGTCAATAAAAACGTAAATAATATTGGCTCCACTGATTCCGCTTTACTGGACCTCTCCCGAAAATTTGACGCGGTAGACCATGACCACGACCTACGCTCAGCCACACCCAGTCATTGCAACACCACGGGCTGAGTTCTATTACCGGTCCATTTTTTTTCGGACTTTATTGGTTCTAACCCAATCACCACTCTGTTACTACAGGGAGCTCACTTTCCTTTTTGCTTGCAGGAACGTCAAACCTAACGGCACAGCGCCCTCGGGGCCTCTTACCACAACTCCATGTTTTGTAGTGTCTCAGTTTACAGTAAAAAGTTTTACGGTTAGTCTACGGACCCTCTTTGGTTAGAAGTTAACACTCAACAGTTGTCAGCACTGTCAAACTATTTTAAATTAATAATAATTTTAACCTAATGTTATTACTATTGGGTCTGATATTTTGTTGAATATTAAAGAAATCTATGTGAAAATTTAAAATATCCTCAGTATTTAGTGCAGTATTTGTCTTCATAGGAGTGTGTGAATAATAAGGGTATCTTAGTAGATTATTAAAATCTCAAGTTGTGATAATAGTGTTCCGGAACTCTGGGTTCAATCTTAAATTGAATTATAACATCTATAATTTATTTTTGTCTTAAATAAGAATTTTTCTTTATAAAAATGACAACGCGATTAAAATATATATCAAAAATTGTAGTTTGTTGACGATTTCCTCATTACTATCTATAAGTAATACTTATATAATTTTGTTAAACAATTAATCAATGTTATTCGCACGAGAAATATTTGCGATACCAATAAAATCGGTGTTTTTAAATCGTAATATTGCTTTAAATATTGGAGTTATTTATGCAATATTACTACTAAGCATATATTTGTAAATATTATCTAATATATTGTCAAAATAAATATAGAGCCATATTGTGTTTACCATTAGAATGTCCAAAGAAGAGAGTAAAAGAGATTCCTCTGATGATGAAGATATACCTAGTGACTTTTTTGATGAGTTTTGTAAAGAAGACTTTATGCAGGTAATAGATTGTTGGCATGATGAAACAAAGGATGCCCATATTCCCATTGATGAAGATGCAGTCAATAGTGTAAGTGATTTGAGAGAATTGATTGTTAATGTAGGCAGCCAAGACTCGCCAAACAATAGAGTTGCCCATGAATCACCAACCAATCAAGGCAGCAATCATCATGAGAATGAAGAAAAACGTCTAAATTACTACATACAACCTGGTAGTCGACGTGATCCCAAAAAGACTAAACAAGCTATTAAAAAAGATAAGGAGGTAAAAGTTAAAGAGCTCCTTGCAAAACATCTTGAATCCATGGATGATATAAGACCGCCAGGAACAGAACTGGATGATTATTTTGATGAAAGCAGAAATAGTGAAAAAAAAAAGTTTGTTGAAGAAGTAACTAGGAAACATATGAATGAAAAAGAAATTCAACCATCAACATCTCCTATTAGGGAAACGGAGAAGCCAAGACGAACAACTTCTACAAGGATCCGCCGGGAGTCACCATCAAGGAAACGACGAGTGTCACCATCCAGATATCGTCGAGAGTCGCCGGTAAAATATCGCCGTTCATCGCCAAACTATCGCCGTCATTCGCCGCCGCGTATTCGACACGAACATTCGCCACCGCGTATTCGACACGAACATTCGCTCAAGATTCGGGTATCTCGCGCGCACCAAAAGGAAGGAAGAGGACACATTCGCTTCAGCCCCACTTACAGCCGCCGAACAAACGTATCACATCGAAGCCCTAAAATATATCGTAGTCCCGACTCAAGGCGAGAACGACGCTCAAGATCGCCATACAAGCGTTATAAGTCACCCTCAAATCAGCACAGTTCGAGACAAAAAATTAGTAATGATCGTGAAGATGAATATATACAGTCAAAATCGCAATCGGTAAAAAGTTATGGAGATCCATTCCAATACCCTCAAGAAACCTTTGCCCATTCTGAACCTTATTATGCACCAAAAGCTGTTTTACAACCAGTCCCTGCACCTGTAAACTCTGTGCCAGGATTAAGTATGGTGCCTGCACCATATCTGGCTCCATCGAGTTGCCTACAAGGTCAAGACACCAGTCTTGCTACACAAAGTGATGCATTGGCTAAGGTATATATTAATTCCACAATATATAATTACTTAAACCTAAAACATACATGCCTTCACATCTTCATATTTTGTATTTCAGTTGGTTGCAGATGGAAAGCTTTCACATGAAGATTATTTAAAACTAGCACCTACTAAAGGTATTATAATTTATTTGGTAATTTGTTTGATACTAATGTTTTAATATAATAATTAATATTATGAATAATAACACTGTTAGCTGGGTGAAATTTATTAAGGAATAACCATGTAAAAAATTTATTTCCAATGTTGCAGGGTCTACAACTAACGTGGAACCTACAGAAAGAGTTGCTGGTGGGTTTTTTGTTAACACTTTAAATTAGTTCTATATGTATGTCACATTTATCATACAATTTTGTATAGTAGACCCATATTAGTTTTCAAAAATTTCTCAATAGTTATATTTAACAAATCTTATACTTCCAGTGTTGAATCGCTGTAGAATAGCAATGGAAAGTCTATGTAAGCTGGGATTACCTCATCAGTTGGTCATGTCAAATGTAGTGTGTCAAGAACGGAAAGCCATCGCTCCGCAGTTTTGTTCCCCTCTGAAGAGAGAAACTGCAGTGGAATTCCAATTTTCAACGAATAATAAATCATCGTTGGAAAAACGCAACAAGGAGATCATTGATTCTATCATCTCATCGTTATCGTTGGAGAAGATCATCTCGAGGCCCAAGAAGAAGACGCGTAAGGATATGAGGGATGCTTCGGTTCAAACGACGTTGCCAGTTTGTGATGTGTGTGATATTCGTGAATCTACTAAGTTTAGTGATATTAGTACATCAATTGATCCAGACCATTTCTCATCTGCGGTGCACACGCAAGTCATCGAGGCGGACCTCTACAGCTCCAAGTCGCTGTTCAACCCCAGCGGCAGCAGTAGCAGCAGAGAGCCCATTTCTATTGCTCATCTCACCCCTGCACAACTCGTCTCCCGCTTGGCAGCGAGAGCCAAGACCCTCAAGCATATGGATACCCAACCCTCAAATCCTAGTGGCATTTTTGAAAATTACCAGAAAGGTGGTAATCCATATCATAACTCCAACTATAACAATTACAGATATTAATAGGTTATATTTTGTAATGAAGTATCTAACATATAAATAATTTTTAAGACTTGCTGTAGAAATTAGTAGACAATTTAACTGAATATTTTTAGCTTAAAAAATTTAATCTATATAAATATAAAAAATAAATCGACAGACATCTTTACACAACTGTATACAATATGAATTATTTGGTATACTCGATCTTTTCAAGAATGAATCTTGCTGAAATATGTGTAGAAAGAATAAGTATGTATGATATAAGGTAATATCCATCATTTTTAAATTAAAGGTACCTTACTAAGCAAAACATTAATAAAGTTGTTTTATTATATTATCTATTTAACCATCTAACTCAGTTAAATCTTAAAGTTAACTCAGTTTATCCTCAAGCACAGTTATATGGTTAAATTATTTAACCTTCATTAACTTTTTCCTTTGAATGCCTATTTGTTTGTAAAAAGGTAATCTTAGCTCAGCGTGGGACGTGGTCAAACGATCTTATAAAGGTCGCCGGAAAACGCTGGATGCAGGTTGCCTCCGACAGGTATTCATGGAGGTCCAAGTGGGAGGACTATGGCCAGCAGTGGACGTCTGAAATGATGATGAATATACAGATTACTCAGCGTGAAACGGTACTGGTACTGTGTTTTCCAGAGCGAGTGACGGACGCCCTTAAAAGTGACGCCGTCACTTTTAAGGGCGGTGTAAAAAGCCGGCAACACAACCAATGCGCGGACTGTGGAGAGGTTGATCATGGGCGGCGGTGTTCTCTTACCATATAGCAGACCCATCTGCTCCGTTGTCTGCTATGGAATAAAATGTATAGAAATAAATATATATTGTGAAATATATGCTCTCAGAGGGTAAATATCTTACTTGGATCTTTGATTCATCGCTTATTAATAGTGGATCATAGAGGGAATATGAAAACGTCAGTGTGATGAAGATTTAATGTTTCTATAATCCAAAGAACTGTAAATATAGACTTGCAGAAGAGGAATACAAAATTGGAGTGTTTTGTTAGAGTTTCCTTTTTCCAAGTATAAGAAAAATTCACAAAGTGGCTAAGTAATGGAGAAAGAAATTGTCTCTTGATGGAAAGGGAGCAATGTTGAAGAAGTAAAAATTTGGAAGGTTCTGTTAATATTGACATATATCATCAGGTGAGACATGTGTGGTTAGTTTGCACAAGAAATTTACAGAATATTACAAGATTTTATTTGGATCAATCTTATTAAATGCACTGTTTTAACTGGTATAATATATACTATTTGAACAATGGGTACCAACTTCCTTTATTAAATTGATCTATTTAGGAGGAATAAGCTTCTTAATTTAACACTTCAGTTGTAATGTTTGAATTTTTTTGGGGTAATTTATAACTAATATGTATGTTGTACTTAATGAAAACTTGGTGGTCATCCATGTATCAATTTTCACTATGGGATTCTTTATTTACATATTTATCTTTCATGTTAGACCAAATGAAGCTATACTAGATTTATATTGCAAATATTAAAAAAAGAATATCAGTAATTTATTTTATTCTTTAATTTCAAAGGTGCTGATGATCGTGGTATAAATAAAAAATAAGCAAAAATATTGAAGTTTTATTCAATTCCTGTAGCATACAATATTTATATTTAAAACTACTAGTGAATATTTAGGACACATCATTTAGTTTTTTCTAGTTGTGATTTACACTGATTCAAACCAGACTACTCGTCTTATGAATATGGATTATAATCTTATTTTATAATATGGAGATAATAAGTAGAACTGCACATTAATTGAGATGATTAAAATATTTAAAGGAAAAATTTTTATTGCTATTCTTAGAAATTTTTATAAAATATTTCATAAACTCATCCATATCATCTCACTCTTCTTCATTTCAGAATGTTTATAAGGGATTTTTTGTCGGACACCACAACTATAGAATTAGCTGCCTACAAAAAATTAGGGTACCCTTAAAGCACACATACTTGTGGCTTTACAAGGGTGGGTATCCATGGGCTTGGAATCACTAATCCTAGGTGAGCCTCTTGCTTATTTGCCACTGTCATCATAAAACAACTAATTAGTTGTAAAATTTGCACCAATACAAAAGTGGCTACTATATTTTTACATTTACCTGTTAACCTCACGCAAAGTAGGCGCAATAATGTCGAGTTGTGGAATCCAGCCTGTCTTATAATTACGTGTTTACCTATTTTGATTATGTAATTATTCATCTAAGAAATCATCGAGCCACTTTTCAAGATCTTCAGGAGATTCTATGATGGGATTTTTTGATACTGTGCTCACTGAAAATAAGAAAACACATAACAATACTTGCTGTTGACTTTATGAATATGCAGTCTGGAAGAATTAGCACTCAACTAATTTTGATGTGAATTTATTTTAAAACTAATATAACTTAAGCGATCTTGTCTTTATCCCTTTCAAAAATTTTTTAAATTACACAAGTATGTAATAAATTTAAAAGTAATTTTGAAACACACCTTTAGTCTCTTTATTACAATCCAAGCTTTTAGGTATTATTATCTCTTCAATCTCAGTGTCGTTTTTACTTTGAATTTCAATATCATCAATCAGCTTTAAAGTATCAACTTCAAGGTATTTCTCTTCATCAACATTGAGTTGTTTTGGTATATTATCTGGCTCTTGAGATATTTCACTATCTAGTGTATTCATATTATTTTCTTTCACTGCACTGCCAGGTTCCTGAATACTAGTCTTTAATTCAGCATTTGAATAACTTTCCATTGTATTATTTATTGATGTTACTTCTGTATTTTTAGAACTAACAGTAGGACTAATTTGAATTTCTTTGTTGTTAGCAACATCTATTGGTTTATTTTCTTTGTCAATTAAATTCTTTAATATTTTTTCTTGAGCTTCAATCTCTGGTGTCATATATTTCTTATCCTTGTAAAATTTTTGCTTAAATTTCATTGCACGTTGATTCATATTGTTCATATCAATTTCACTAAACATGATTTGTTCTAACTCATTCCTCTCATAAAAAGGTATGGAAGAGAGTGCAATATGTAAGTTACCAATATTAATATCAAAATATTTGTCATAAGGAGATGGACCAGTATTTACATCCCATGATTTTTCATGCTTAAATTGAAAATGGCCAACAATCGACAAAGGTGCATTGGCTAAAGTCTGAAATATAAGAATTTTTAATTTAAGCTTGGATCACAAATATTATACAAAATGTTTTTTACTATAGTTTTGAAGGAAATAACATACCTCAAAGTCAGCACCTAAGTTCTCCTGTTCATCAAGTTCCTCATAACTCTCAATTGGCATTTCATATTTTGCCCAGTTACTAAGAATCTCCTTCTTTTTATATTTTAAATTTGCTTCTTCTGTTATTTTTAGAATTTCATCAGTCTCTCTTTTTAAATTTTTATAAAACTCAGGGGGTGGAAGCTCTTGTGTTGATTTTGCAGACTTTTCAGGATCTGTAACTATGAGTATAAGAGTAAACAATAAATTTTTGGTCTTAGCTATTATATACATTAGATATTACAGTAAAAATGGATACTACTTGTAGCTACAGATGTGTAAAGGATTACTATAACAATGCAACTACTCTACTTGATATATTGGTTTGTGTGTTTAAAAGCTATAAGTTGAATTTAATAATACCGTTATTAACAGATTTCACTGGTTCTGACTCCTTTTCTTGTTTCTTCGCGGAAGTAGGTTGCCGACCACGACGTTTCCGTTGTTCTTTTGGATCATTTTTGGTTTTAACGCTAAAATAATATTTTTACACTTTAAAATCATACTGAAAGATATTAATTAGCAAAGTTATTAAGACTGCACTAACTGCTTTTTGGTATCATCAGACATAGTTATTTCTAGAATATGAATATTATTATCTAACGAAACTAATATCCAAAGGTTACAGTTTATATATAAAAACTATAAAATAATTAACTTTGTTTTCTTATAAGTCTTTATTTTTAAGATATTCAAAACCTCAATTAAATTTAGTAACTTTAGTATTGACATTTCAGTTTTGACTTAATGACACGCGCTACTTGAAGGAAATTAGACAAATGGTTAAGTATTATTATTATATGTATTTTTTGTGGAAACGTTGGAAAACTAGTAGAAGGCACAGCTAAGACAAGTGGTGCTTCGCCTATAGACACCTCTTACCCCTTGAAGCGAAGCGGGTGCGTCTCCGCCCTTATAGAGCAGGAACGCTCTTCTTTTGAACGATTTTGAGATTTAAGATAACTGTAACTAATAAATAGGCGAATACCTACCAAGTTTATATCGTACCGTGCGAACTGCGACCCTCTATTTATTATTAAGTACCCCAACAGATTTGTTGGTACAAACATCTCTGTAAGCTATTGTCCTCGAATATTAAGGCTAATAATAATGCTCTGCAAATTATGATGGGGTATTGTTTTAATATTGAGTGGATATAATTTTTAAATATATCAAGCATAGTGGTTGAACATAAGAGTAATATTTGTATCCCTAAGACGTATTACGTTATACGTACAGATGTTAGAATATAATCGTTAATTTTATGTACAATGTTTTTGTTGTTGTATAAAAACCTATAGAAATCTATTCTGTACAATGACATAGTAATAAGTTGAGTGCTTTATATCTGAAATCGTAACAAATCAACATTCGCATAAATAAATAATACTGTTTTCATTATATTACCAATGAATATCTTTGAATTTTTAAATTGTAGCGTCCATGAAATATTAACAAGATGTCTTATTTTTTTATTCTTCTAAAATTTATTTCAGGAAGTAGGAAGCGCTGAGAAAACGCAGGAACGAGACAGGAGACGGGGGTGACGCACGCATGCGCAACACAAGGGGCAGCTTGGCGCAGTCGCCACGCGCCCGTCCTAAAAACGACATGGCGTACTGCGTTCCTCAAGGACATTTGACATCCCATAAACACAACAGCTGTTGATATATTGTTCGTGATCAATTAAAAATGTGTGTGATCTATCGATTTTAGTGCTGTGATATTGTGTTTATTTGGAATACCGGCGAATACGAGCGGTGTTTTCATAAGGTACGAAAAACATCATATTATTATGTAAATACTTTATAAAACTCATTAACATATTTTTGGACTGAATCTAACATTCAATCATGGTTAGAAAAATACAATCAGACCGGAAGACTTGCACATTGCTCGTTGCACCCTTGTTTAATATAACCCTGCGGATTTTGGCATTCGTTAACGAACCCCTATATAAACATTAATTTTTGGTGTCTGCAGTGTTGGTCTTTGAATAATTACGACTCCAATAACTAAATTCCAATTGCCTATCTCCCTTAATTGTTGTATTTAAATAAAAATAAATAGATTTCATTTTAAAATTACTTAGTAATTTATTTAACAAAAGTAATATCAGCTCTATATTTATGCTATTGTTATTGTTTATGCTATGTCTATTAAAAACATCAAAATTTTTTCTGATACATATATTCTCAGTTCGTCAACTTAATTATATTATATATGAACTTTATATTAAATATTAATTATATATGAACTTAATTTGATTTAGAATTAAGTTGTTATATCCTAAATATAACCAGTAATTTAGGTCTCCATAATACTGCTGACAATATAAATACATAAGTAAACCATTTAAAAATAAATTACACTATTAAATTAAATCAGGAAGACAAATGATTAATAAATAATTTCAACACAAATGTGTATGAACACGCGAAACCAATAATTTCACTCAGCTCATATTTCCTATGTGTTCATTCAATCGAAGATATGAAATACTCACTACGTATCTGGTTGAATTCACTTTCTAAGACTTTTATTCAATGAAATTATTATTTTTTTCTTCAAATAATTATAATAGACGTAACTACACAGCCAATGTAGAATCAATTATATTTCATGTCTATAATGCTGAAGGTCTCAGGTAAGCGAAAGCATGGAGGGCGGGATACAAACGTACACGTCATGTTTTATATTATTTTCTTAAAGCTGTCTATTTTCGAGGTGTTAAGTAAAAAATTCATAGAATTTTAAACGTGGGTATAAAGTAAATAAATTAATTGATTAACTGTGATGTAATCAAAATTCTCAATTAAACATCCACCTTTTTACTTCTGATGAAATGAAGATACGTGTCAAAGGGCCGTTACTCAGAGCCGTAAAATTAAAAAAAATAAATGCATCAATTTTGCAAAAGCGAAACCAATGACAGTTTCTGATAAGAATATCTCAACTCAAGATTAACAAAACTAAAGGTGCCTTATTTTAGTTAAGTGATTGGAAAATCCGTGTTACGTCCAAGTAAATTACGTACGAAAGGACCTAAATTGTGTTTGGCATAATTAATTAAAAACATTATTGGTGCTATAATTTCTCACTTAGCGGAACATTTTAATCTAAACTAATATTTTGAGGGCCTCGTACAGTGTACTAAGAAGCGAGAGGTATCGGGTTCGGATTCCGGCCAGGACAATTACAAATTATAATTTATTCGATCTATGGAAGGGCTTGACAGGGGCCGGGCGAGTGTCATAATAATGTCGCACCCATGGGAGAGTTATTCTGAAGCATATGCTGACGCACTAATTGGGCCGGCTCGTCCGAAGAAATACTACGGACTCAAAGAATACTTAGCGTGAAACGGTACGTGTACTGTGTTTCGCAGAGTGAGTGAGGATATCGGAGGCCAAAGCGCGGAGTGTGGTGCGGTTGGGTTCTCTTACCATATAGGAGACCCACCTGCTCGCTATGCTATATAAAAAAATAGAAAGCTACGTAATTAAATAACATTAACTCGAAAAATTTAATGACTTGTTCGTGATAATCTGAGTTGTAAAGTATGTCGAAGTAAAAACATTTGAATGTTGTATTCTACGAACGCAGAAAGGTATGAGAGCTTGATGATGCCTATAAAAAAATTATTTGACAAAATAATGTTTGTCGAGTCAGTTTAAAATGTCTGGGATGATGAATATGTTTAATGTCTTAACTATAATTGGAATGTAACAATGGATTAGGTATCTATTCATAATGGCGGCCGTGCATGACAATCCTGATAAAGCTTAAACAATGACGAATCGTTTTACTTAACATTGTCATATACGTGATATCGTTTTTATAACGCTAACTAAATTTGAAAGAAATAAAGGCAGCTAGTATTTTATGGTATCGCGGGCAACGGGGCACACGGTAAATAACTCTGCTCTATGGTAAATAACCATCGTCGGTTATGACCGACCGCGACGCAGCAACCTTTGGTTGTGTTGCCGGCTTTATAACGGCCTCCGATTCGCTCACTCACTCAGCGAAATAGTAAAAGTACTGTTTAACGCTAGTGTTCCCCTGTAAGCCTGTGATATCAATTTGCACGACACGGCCCAATTAATACGTCAGCATATGCATGCAGCATGGCTCTCCCTCTGGTACGATAATGTTAAACTCGCCCGGTTACTTTCAAATATTAATAAGCATTTTATTGTGATGAGATTGTTGTAAGTTGTTCTGGGGACGCCTGTGACCGTTCTTGGTCCGAATAATTTGTATAATCCATTGAATGAACCCGTTTTTAGCATTGCTTGCTATAATTAATTATAGGCTGTGTATATGGGAAGGTATAAGTCATGTTTAAATTAAGTTAGGGTTAAGTTAGGGCAGACGTGTAAACGCGGTAAATGTAGAGCACATTTACATATATATTATATTTGCTAATGATTAATGCAAGTAATAAATGAATTGTAAAATAATGCATAACGTTATGCTCCAATGAGCCGTTCAATTGCCAAAGCTTGGCTGTAATTAAGTATGGACCAATATTCGGTTCATTAGACTGAAATGTCTAAACAATATTATTGATTTATTTTTTTGCAATTATCAAATTTCATTCACACGTTTATGTTTTATGTTAGCGCATTATTTACACAAGAAAGATTATACATAACCAATATACCCGGCAGACGTCGTTCTACCCGGTTTGCTTATAACCGGGTTCAATTTTGAACACATGTCACACTATAAGAGCAATCCTTGGACACGCCAACGGCTAAGTACGCAACCGATACTATGTTAATCCAGAATGTAAGCTACATAGAATGGAAAATAAATAAAAACCCACGGGAGCCGCTTAAGCGGCAACACAACGTGGGCGGCGGTTTTCTCTTACCATATAGGAGACCCACCTGCTCCGTTGTCCGCTATACTATAAAAATAAAGATGTAGGTATAAATTGCTGGTCTCTCTATTATGAGTGGGTTGAAATGGTCTATTTTAGAAAGCATAACGAGATTGTTCAAACAAAAGGTAGATTAAAGTCTTAATGTCCTGAGATAGATCTTAAAAGGAATAATGCATCTAAGGGCTAGTAAGGCGACATTAATAAACTTGGCTTTGGCCCAAGTGCTTGCCTAATCATCGCGATCATAGCCTTGTGTGGATCTAGGAATTTATTATGATAACAGGTCTATACGAATAAAATTGGCGTTTTGTACCTTTTACTGTGTATATTTCAAGCTGATTCACCTTCCCAATTTTCTTTAAGCGTTTAAACATTTTTATTATTAACTTCCCCGGCTGCAGCTCACTCGGACGTGGTTTGCGATGTTTGCGATACTACAATAGCCTTCAGTTTATCAACTTTGGTGTCCAGCCGTTCACGAGTCTTGTTCTACAGGTCATCATATTAGTGTATCTCATTTGGTTGGCCCTTACATGTTAAGGATCTGAAGAGTAGATGTTGACCGATTCTCAGATCTAACTTACAAGTAGGCAGAATTACTTCAAAATTGGAAGAGTCGTTTCGTAATATTTGAGGATTTGTTTGACAACCTCTCTCTGGCCGGTCCCTCATGCCTGATGCACGTGGTCATCATCAGGAATACTGACTCTTATGGGAAATGGTTTTCCGTGGGACAAAACCCCAGAGAATTTAGACATCCAGTTGGCTGTAGCCTCATCGCTCGGTTGTGCGACCGGAGGACCGCCATTGATCTGTCGCCAGAGCCTCGTTGTCTAGGAGCGAGCACCGCGGCGCTTAGTGGGCGCCGCCATCAGTCATTAATGATGAGAAACTGTCGCGGCAGGAGAGATTAACTATTGGGCCGGATAAGATGTAATCAACTGCTCTCCACGTATTCTCTTGTCTCTTGTCTTGTCTTTATAGTTTTTAAATTATTATAGCTAAAGAGCGACATGGTTTGCTCTGAGCGTGAATAAAGGGCGCGCGTGCGTGTTCGCTTCTATTGAAATACCATAATTTTTGGAGCCGGTTCGCAAGGTCATCGAACCCCGAATTCTCGCCCAAAGTTAAGTCTAAATATAGAAGTCAGCTTGCAAGTTATTTGAGTCTAGAAAAAGTCAGACGCCTTGCGTCACACAAGGGACAATTATGCTTCATTCAAATGTCGTTTTATACTAAACAGAGGAAATTGACACATTTTAAAACTTGTTTTATAGATACTTTAGTAAATTAAGATTTTATTAAACAAATGTTTTATACAATTCTTCTTAAATAGGTTATCTATTTGAATATTCATGTATTGTAATTTATTTTATTTTCATTTATTTTTTAAATATCTTGCGCGATTATCTTATTTTTTAAATTAATTATATACGATAACGAACTTTTCGATCGCAAAACTTGTGAATATATATTGATTTGCTTCTTTTATACAATGTGTAAAACAAAAAAATTAGCTTATCTCTTAGTTACTAAACTGGCAATTAGAAATTGTCTGTTTTTAATTTTTTTTATTAATATCGTAAGGCAAAACGAGCAGGAAGCTAAGCGGTCCTTAGATATACCCAGTCTCCGGGCAGCTGGTACGTTGCCGGTGCATATAGCAAGTAAACCCCGTGGCGTTAAAGTAAAGTAAACTCTGAAATGGACTAAGAAACCGAATATAAAATGTCTGTCCCATTCATGCCATATATTTTAAACTGCTAAGGTAAGCTTAAATATAGTTTTATTACTACAATGATTACGTATTGTAGACCAAGAATTCGACCCAAATTCTTTTAACCGGACGGCGTTAATCTTTTGTGGGTGATAAAATTAATATGAAACGTAAAAAGTGTTGTGGTTTCACGAGTGTCGGCTGTGGTTAATTTAAATTCTCCAAGGATTTATGGTTTCATATTTCCATTGTTATTTGTGGCATACTTAACATTTTTGTGTTTCAGTTTTTTATGGTGTATTTTTTATGGTGTTGCCGGTTTTTAACCTCACTTAAGCGGCATTTTAAGGGCCTCCGATATCATCCACTCACTCAGCGAAACACAGTAGAAGTCGCACTCGTGGTAGTAAAACCCGTTGTCAGCGAGCTGTCCCTTACTTAGTCCGCGTTAAGCTACAATGGCCGTATTGCATACACAGCGAAATAGTCATTAAAAGAGAGTTGAAATGATTTTATAAATGATATCACGCCTTGGCAATAAGGTAGAATACCAGGCATTCTCAGAGATAATTTTTTGTTATATATTTTTATATTTTAAGTATCTCACGGAAGCATAAAATTACACCCACTAAGTTTGTTTCGCCGGTCCGTCTCTGTGGGCTTAGCTTGGAACTGGTAGACTGATTTTGACGTTCAAGGAGCTGCATTTTCGTATTTATGTTGAATAAAAAAATTTCATTTCATTTCCGTCATAACTGACGTGAATAGGTTGTAGGATTCAGGATGTAGAGATAAGAACACAGGCAGATGGTAAGCCTGAGTGAAGCCCCTTTGAGGCCTGTGCACTTTATGACCGAATGTACTTATCACTTCATTGCGTTATAGCAATTAATATCAAATTTATTTAATAGATTTCAAAACATCCTCCAAACATCAAGATTGTAATGTGTACTGATTTGTAGGGACACTTTTTTGAAAAGTGTAATTGCCGAGTTTTTTCCCGGTAACACAAATCAAATTTCCGAACCAGGTGGTAATATTGTAGCGTAACGTTAACTTTTGTTTTTTTTTAGACGATTTAAAAGTGCTTGCAATATGTCTATTTAAGTAAAGATATTTTTTAACGTTCACTTAAGAAATATGAGAACACCATAAGACATACTTAGGAAAATATTTTTGTAATCTCGTGTCTTTCTGCCTGTACGACGGCCTGTGTCATTAAACCTCCTAAACGAAATGACCGATATTTTTTGTTTGACATGCTTTGTGCTGTCTCTCATACAATGGAACGTTCGCGGAATCGCTATGGAGTGATGCCGTTCCTTGATATATAATTTAGTATTGTTAAATTATAAAATAATATACTGCGCTCTAAAGTTTCCAGACAGAGCAGTTTTTTTATTTTAATCTAGTCTAGAATACAGACTTGCAGTCCCTACTACTGTTCTGTCTATTTGCAAATTTTATTATAATTAATTAGTATACTAATTTTTTTTGACATCATCAAAAATGTCAAGTGATTGTTAAATCCTATGACAATTAAATGTTTTTGATTTGTCTTTCACATTAAAAATAGGTTTTGCTTCATATTTCTTCCGATTTTATAGTGTACATAAGGTTTAAAACATGTAAAACATACCCCCATAATTTTGTTGTCTTGTTATCGACATTTTTTTAAAATATGGAGTGAATATTATCAAATCATTAGCATAATTTAACAAGCAATTTATTAAATATTCCGTTACTCTTTCGCTGATTTGTATGTATTTCGCATTTCCACAGCGAGATAAAATTGTTTAATTATGTATTATAGAGTCTATAGTCAATGGCAGTCATCCCCAACCTATTACAGCCACGGATCCCTAGGGATTCATAGGAATTAGGAATTCAATTAAATAGTAAAAAAAAAATATTTAAGTATTTATTTTAATTATTATTAGCATTTATGTATGTATGGTCCAGAGAAAAGGTCTCTCACAATGATGTCATGCATACAGCTACAACTCGTTGATTTGCATAATGGATATATTGTACGCAGCCCCCGCCTATGCAAATGATTTTTTTGACACCATATTGAATACTCAATCAATACGTCCATACAATTTGAGAATCCGGTGTCACTTCCGCTGACGCCACGTTTACTAATTGGCAATTAATATTCACTTGATTCAATTGCGTTTATCAATAGGAAAGTTTTCTTTTTATGGTATAGCGGCCAACGGAGTAGGCGGGATCTATGCCTCTGACACACTGAACACTGACGTCTATGGATATGTTGCCGGCTTATTGCCCGCTTAAGCGATACAATTTAAATGTAGCTACTTTTTTTGTTCTATGCTGGCATAATGTGAGCCCGTGATATCACTTTGGAAGAGCCGGCCCAATTAGTGCGTCAGCATGGCTCTATCACCGAGCCCTTCCGTCATCATCATCATCAGCCCATTTAAGTCCACTGCTGGACATAGGCCTCCCCCAAAGACGCCCATTCGCTGCGATCTTGAGCGATCTGGATCCAGCGGTTGCCCGAGATCTTCGTTAGATCGTCTTTCCATCGTGTGGCGGGACTCTGCGTTTCCCGATACGCGGTCGCCACTCGAGAACCTTTCTTCCCCATCGGTTGTCGGTTCGTCGAGCGATGTGGCCAGTACATCGCCACTTCAACTTACTAATAACCAGCCCTTCCGTAAATCGAATAAATTATAAATTTTTATTCTTACCGAAGATAGATACCGAACACAATACCTCTCGATTGGTGGTAGACTTATAAGACCGTTCCCCGTAACAACTGTATAAATTTCTCCGGGTCAGCTACATAAATAAAACTAAGAAAATCCTCGTACCTAAGTGGTAAGTGTCTTACCATAGCGTAGACCCGTTTGCTCCATTGCCCGCTATGCAATAAAATAAATAGATACTTATGCAATAATAAAAAAATAAAAAAAGTTT
Organism: Delias oraia; assembly: GCA_018230265.1. Lineage (NCBI taxonomy): Eukaryota > Metazoa > Arthropoda > Insecta > Lepidoptera > Pieridae > Delias > Delias oraia. The sequence goes on along the minus strand of DWCF01000014.1, from coordinate 58,393 downwards.
TTTCTAACTAAATAAAATTATACATGTATGTTTTTATAGTTTACTATATAAATAAATGAACTTACCCGTGGGAGAACCATCTCTTCATCATCAGTCTCGTCTGAAGTAATGCCACGGGCTCACAGAATACCGAGAGAAACCGTACTTGTACTGTTTCGCAGAGGCGTGGTGATATCGGAGACCCTTAATAATGCCGCTTTAGTGGCGAAAAAGCCGGCCACACAACCATTGCGCGGACTATGGTGCGGCTGTTCATGGGCGGTGGTGTTCTCTAACCATATAGGAGACCCACCTGCTTCGTTGTCCGCTATACTATTAAAAAAAAACTCTAATCTATAATTCATACACAGCCTTTGTTCCAATTCGAGTAATCTCGTGAGAATTCTGAAAAGTGCTTTCATAACCCAGTTTTACGTAGGTAGCATGAAAATAAGTAGTTATTTCCACGCTACTTGGAAAACGACTCATATTTCTCTGTTTCTGTTTGGACGGCGCGTCATTTGACCGCTTAGTAATGTGAAATTTTATTGGTATAGTTGCAAGTTTGCGCTTTGCATTGTCTTATCAAATAACTCTGATTTCTGTTTAAATTCGTATTAAGGTAATTCAATGACTAATAAAAAAGTGTCAAATGAATCCCGTTTCTTATTGTATATATTTTGTGACTAGGGATCACAATTTTGCCAGTGTCAGTATAATGATATATACACGATGAAAAAAATTCTAAGAGAGATACATATGATAATCGTGAACCAACATTTTAACTAAAGATAAATATATAAAGAGAACACAAAACTGAAGGCTTCTACGTTATAAATTTTACGTTGAATTTTGTCTTGATCATTGCTGATGCATTTATTGACGCATTAATTGGCTCTTTCAAAGGCTCACGGAATACCAGCGAAAAACAACTTGTACAGTTTCGCTGATTGTGTGAGTTTCGATAAGTTATACGGCCAACAAATAAAAATTAGGATATAAGTAAAGCGCCGATTTTGGCGTGGATGTGTTGGCGGCGGTGGTCTTTTACCATCAAGGAGCTTCTGCTGCCTTGTCTGATCAAAATCCCCGTCAAATCCTCGTATAATAGTTGCAAAAGAACACGAAAATGTTAATGAGTAATGAAAATCTTAGCTGTGGGGATGCCGAAAATCGGCGCTCGGCCATTTTTTAAATTTATAATTAAAATTTTTGTGTATCGTAATTTTTTATTTTTATTCTTGTTCTGTTTATGTTGTATTTGGTAACTTTTAAATAAAATTATTAAATATTGTTTGAAGTGGAGAAAGTATCTTTGACAAATGTATTAAAGTATATAATAGATAATACTCATGGTTCTCAACGTGACAGCTATCTTAATATGTCATTGTCAAGAAGTCTCAATGACATTTCTGAAAGTGCAGGTTCTACAAGTTCATTCCAAAAGCTGTAAAGGAAATGAAAGGCGTAGGAATCTTCACAGTTCAAAGACATTGTCAATATCTATAGAGATTTGGAGATTACAAAGCCGTGTTACAAAGGATCTACAGATGTTTAGGCGCGTGCACTGTTCTGTGCCGAGGAATTGCTTCGCCTCATGTGTGCGCGGGTGGGGATTAAGATTGAGGCCACGAATATGAGAAGCGCTGTAGCGAGAGCGTGTTTAAATCTAATACTTTCTTATTAAGTCAACAATTATCGACCAATTTTAGAAGTGGCCAACACATGGCCAAACTAATATTTTGATGGGCCACTCGCGTATTTTACTTTAGAAAGTTGTCTAGTAAAATATCAAATAGTTTTCAATAAATTCATTTCAGTTAAGGAATTTATTTGATTTTTTTAATAAAATATATTTGTGAGAATCATGAATTCGTGATATTTCTAACTAATCTAAAAAAACGAGTTTTTTTAGGCTCAACTAACGTTCTGCCGCCCGCGGATACTCCCAATACAGGTCTTTATGTAATAACTTTATTAACTTATTACACGCATTTTCATGTTAAATAAAATTGTATTAAATAAAATAACCAACTTAATTTAAACTTGATTAATAATTTTTTTTATAACGCATAATACATATAAATTATGAAAAGATTTTATGCTGCGTGAAGTCCACGTATGTAAGAATAACTTGCTATATAGCCTTTGATTACCGTAGAAATCTCATATCGTGCTTTTGTTGAGATTGGTATATGTAAATAAAACAAGTAATCGATGAAAAAATATAATGTTTAAAGAAAAAATAAGAAAGTCAACGAAAACTGTAGCACGACGTGATTGTTTCCAATGTTGTATTATTATTATTAAAGAATTATTATGTTTGATAATACTGTCTACACCATATAGTATACATATTTGAAACAGATTCATTACTCAATCACCAAAGACGCAAATCTGTGACCGAATGACTCAATATTGATACTGAATTGATTTTAATACATAAAAGTGCTAATATATTTGGGTAAAACTTTATAGGCCACAAAGCCATTTATTAAGGCACACTCATATGGGTGAAGTTTTATTCCGCCACCGCTACCACCCACTCCAGGTCCCCCTTCCGCTTGTCGCATGTCGCTACCTAATAACTAGAATTGCTCCAGCTGCGCGTGAATGGTGAATCACTGAGCGTTGTTTTTGTTGCGGCAGGAAACGGGCGTCGTAGTGACGTGCGAGAAACGACTCTCACTCTCGGGAATTGCGATTTCGTTGTTTCTACAATAACAGATTCTTTGTCTATTTATTTAAATCTGAGTAATGGCATGATCTGTGGGATGCTAGTATGTAGTATTCTTTAGTATATTATATACTATAGATCGGGTTAGTTATACCATTTTTAACTGAAGAAGAGATGAGTTTTTCAGTAATTTTAGTTCGAAGGCTGGATGTAGAACAATGTTATCAATATCGGTTATAAATTGTAACAGACTGTTGTAAGGTAGTTAGACATAGTAGGTGATGTACGCACCTACCGGCCGGGATGGCGTCTACTGGGTTCATGAGTTAAATTTAAAAGAATTTTACTTTAATAATATGTTTTATTATAAGCTTATCGTATGTGAATGGTATGTAAAGTTTTGTAATTTGTCAATTTTCTGATGTATAGCGGGAAACGGAGAAAGAGGCTCTACTTTAAGGCACTTCTAAACTATAAATTTTTATTCAGATTGGCGATTGAATCGTGAAGTATATAGGCCTTTTAATGAGTTGAGTTTAGCTATCGGATTTGTGTAGTCAAGTTCCATAACATTCGTTAATTGGCATTCTCGCTTTATATAAGGCTGTATACTTTTCTTATTGTTCAATTAGTATACACAATGGCGCCGCGTTATTTTCACCGATTAGGTAACTATGGGAATTCTTCTCAAATTGTTACGGATGTGACGGGTTTTATTCATATTTACACGGTCTACTAGTATAAGATTTTGATTTTTAATGCGGTTCTTTAGAGAAATGCACCACGTCGATATAAGGACGAAAGCATGAAGGCCTTGATAGTGGCCGGACGAGCTAACAATGACTTAGGCGTAAGAGACCCTGAAGCATATGTTGATGCACTAATTGGGCCCAGCGAGTGGATTAACATTACTTCACCAGAGGAAGAGATATGCGGATGCACTGAATGGGTCTGATGAGTGTCTTAACACCGTCTTACGCATGGGAGAGCCATGCTGACGCACAAATTGAGCAGGCTCGAGCGTGCCAAGGGATCACAAAACACCAGCGTAAAGCAGTACTTGTACTGTGTTTGGCTAAGTGTGCGAGGATATCGTAAGTCCGTGAATCTCTCAACCGACATTGCAAGACAATAATTTTTCACTATCTTCAACTTTAAAAAAGTAGATTTTGAGTTGAATTCACACGCAAGAGTATGTACAAAACCAAACTGATACGATTTAGGGACTTTCGTTAAAAGAGTACACGTATTCCTAAAAGGCCGGCAATGTATTCGCGGCCCAGCACCCGTGGCTGGGGTTGTGCATGGGCGGAAGACCGCCTGTCCTAGATGAGATCCTGTTCGTTGACCTCTCTGTTTTCAAAAAAAAGACGATACATTTTAACTAAAATTACGTCATCATCGTCAAACGAATTAATAAATCGAATAATTACAAAAGCCATGCAAGAATATAGAATGTATTATTTTATTTCTGTGTAGTGAAAAGAATTTCAGCCATTAAAAGATCTATTAATTGCGCTATGATTACGCTTTCTCGGTCTATAAAGCCCCACAACGTTGTTCAATTGTTATCAATAGTCGTAGAATATCGATATATCCGTTTCTGTGACCCCCATGCGGTGGGCACGTTCCCGGTGGCCTTCGTTTGAACCTTGAATCGAATCAGTGATGTCCTCTATTGTTCTTATCGATGTAAAACAATTTTATCTAATGTAGAACAAATCAATAGAATTTGTAATGTATTCGGTCTTTGAAAGGACTTGACAGTGGCCGTAAAAATAAAGGCTCGTCGTAAGTGATACCATCGACTCACAGAATATTTGTACTGTTTTGCTGAGTGAGTATATCGGCGATTTTTTGAAATTAAACCGCCCAAGTTGCGTAAAAAGTCGGCAATACAACCTAAGCGCGGTTGTATATGGGCGGCCGGAATCTCTTATCACTAACAAGAGACGTCTACTTGGTTGCTCATAAAATTAAAAAAAAATTACATCCTTAAATATTTTATATTATTACTGCCGCGGAAGATTGAAATTAATTGTTGCATTAATTGTTTTAAATTTTAATGTGTAGGGTATTCAATATTTTAGTGTTTTTTATGTTTGTTAAAAGCTTAAAATTTTTAATCCATAATGAAATTGCACAAATAAAGCAAGCTCATAAGGCACACCTCATTGGATACACTTTCTGCAATTATATAATATTTCTTCTGACAGATACGTCATTATGAAACGATTACATCGCATTCTTATAATCTCCGTTCACTTTCACTGAACTAGAGCTGCATGAAAGTACCATATCGATGTATATTCATCGATATCGTTGGATCGATAGAGTGCATGACATCACTGAATGAGGATGTCGGTGTATTGTTATTCGCCGGAGACACGCGATGTTCCCCTTTCTGTGAGATATTTGGTTCCTTTTGGGTTTGTGTAAATGTAGTTTGGAATACCTTTGAGAAATTATCAGACTTTTTTTATGATTTAGCGGAAGACGGAGTAGGTGGGTCTACTATACGGTAAGAGAACACCGCCGCCCATGTATACTCGCGCAATAGTCTGGGCATTGATTGTGTTGCCGGCGTTTTACGTAGCTTTAGCGGTAATTTCAAGGGCGTCCGATATCTTCACTCACTCAGCGAAATACAGCAGAAGCACCGTTTTAAGTATAATTATCGACTCACTCTGAGTACTCTGTTAGCCCGTGATATCACTTCGGACGAGCCGGCCCAATTAGTGCGTTAGACGTCCACTGCTGGACACAGGCCTCCCCTTCGGACCTCCATGGGGGTGTTTGACACAATCGCCACGCCTGACAAGCGGGAAGGCGATCGCAGTTAGTTTATCTTACCCCTAATAAAAAGAATTTATATTAATTTTTGACCATATTTAATAACATATGACATAGCGATAGAAGTATTTATATGGCGAAACAACGTTTGACGGTTTTATAAGTTTTTTAGAATTTTTAGATTGATACCTACTCGAGTGTCTATAGAGATTTTAGAGTCAAATGCTGCAATTTTATGTGTATTTCAAAGTCACCTTTTCACATATTATCACACAGCTAAATAAATATAATGCTATTTTTAGTTTTTTCAAGAAAAGAAAAGCTCAATTGCGTTTCTCTGTATAATCAAAGAAAATAAATTTAAAGCCCTTACTTCCAGTCTTATGAATTAACAATTATGTGTACAACATAAGTTAATGCTTCCTAAAATAATTCTGTTCTAATAAAACAATAAGGGGGTTTTTAGTCAGTTTAATAAGTAAGTTGAACTAGCAATGGGCTGGCCATATCGCTCGACGAACTGACAACCGATGGGGAAGAAAGGTTCTCGAGTGGCGACCCATTCCGGAAAACGCAGAGTGGGATGTCCCGCCACGCGATGAAAAGGCGATCTCACGAAGGTCGTGGGCAACCGTTGGATTCAGATCACTCAAGATCGTAATAGGTGGGCGTCTTTGGGGGAAGCCTATGTCCAGCAATGGACTTGGGCTGATGATGATGAATAAAACAATATAATGACATCTTGTCAAGTGTTGACATTTGGGCTTTACCTATGCTAGATAAAGAAAACAGTCTTATTTACTAAGGAGTCCAAGGTTTTCTTTACATAAATATGAATGTTTTAAATACTAATATTACACACTCTGCACTTGTTTGGGACGGCTCCGAAGTGGTACAACGGGCTCACAGAATATTAATTTGAGTGCTGTTTTGCTTAGCGAGTGAGATTATCGGAGGTCCTTAAAATTATACCGCTCAAGCTGTGTAGAAAGCCGCTAACAATCAAAGCATGAATTGTGGCGTGGTTGTCCTGGGCGGCGTTGATCTCTTACATGAAGGTGTCCCGCCTACTCCGCTGTCTGCTATACCATAAAATTTACTACAGTCAGTATCGAGAATGGTAAATGAACTGAGAAAGCGCATTTCAGCTAAGTACTAAGTACTTTCACTATAATCCTAAGTGTTTAGCCTTAAGTAGGCTTAAAGCAAGCTTATCTTGTCTCGATATGTACTGAATATATTTCCATTATACTGACACGTCTAGAGGTGTTTAAGCGCTTCAATTTTGGTTTTTAATAGTCATATAAAGAGTAAAAAAATTCTTATAGTGTGTAAGTGTAACTAATTTGTACAACCGAAACATACAGACTAGAATTTAATATTATAAATTGTTGTTAAGATATAATAGGATCGCGTCAGAAACAAAATAAAACTAACATTGTGAGGCTAATTTTTTTTAAAGCGATTTTTCCTTTGGATTCCAAACCGTTAGAGCATATCTTCACACAAACGTAACATGGTGGAAATTTTACTTGAATTTTCACACAATTATGATGTAAATTTAATTTAATAATATAATTTTAATTGAATAATTTCTATTAAATTGTGCATATAGTCTGTTTTATTATTATTATATATTATACAATTGAACTGGTGTTTTCAATCGTGCGTGATGTGTATTGTAGGTGCGATAACTTGTTGCGGCATATGCAAACGCTGGCCTTGCATCGCTCGGCGTCATTGTTTCCATTACAGGCACGCACTACACTGTAGCGATGGAAATGGGAGAATGTCTCTCATTTATTAACAATGAGTGATATTTTTTTCTAATAGTTTTTTTTAAATGGTTACAAGCTCATGGCCAAAGCGGCCGTTACAGCTTCACGCGGGCGGGGACTATCCCGCGGGTTCGCTGAGATTTAAATCAAAATCATCCGTCAAAGACAACGTAAAGAAAATCTATAATATATCTTTTAGAGGTTTTATATGGAATAGTAGACAACGGAGCAGGTGGGTCTCTTACATGTTAAGAAAACATCGCCGTCCATGTACAACCGCGTTACAGTCTGTGCTTTGCTTGTGTTACCGGTTTGTTGGCCGCTACAACGGTATAATTTCAAGGGCCTCCGATATCCTTACTCAGCGAAACAGTAGATTTAGCGATTCAAGTACAACTACCATTTTACGCTGAGTATTCTGTTATCTCGTGGTGTCACTTCGGACAAGCTGTCCCATTTATTGCGTCAGCATATGCTTCAGCGTGGCTCTCCCACGAGTGATTTCTTTGTATAAAAATTAAATCACCCCGAATTATTCGGCAACGCACCCGTAGCCTAACCGTTGCTAAGAATGTCCATGAGCGCTTATATCCTATAAATCTCGGACGTTTGACTCCTATCTCCTTAAATAAACACAATTTATGACGACACTTAAATAATTCAGACGGCTGCGTGATTTCTACACTCAAAGCTCTTAGTGTAAGGAAAAAAGGCAATTCCAGTAAGTGGATAGAATGGTACAAGGAAATTGACTTGCGAATGAAGTGAACGCCCTTAGCCGCGTCTAGACGTGTGCCAAGTAAGAGGGGCTGTTGCTGCTACAAGCTGTATAGTCGAGTCAAAATTTGCATGCATATGTCTGCAACATTTGTAGACATACAAATATCTGCTATGGAAAAGTTTCGGAAAACGGTGGCAAATGAGCTGAAGGCTCGCCTAGTATAGGTTTTCCGCCCATGAGTACTCACAGCCCTTGTAGCGCCATGGGTGCCTTTGTTAGATACTGTATTATTTCTTAATGTTTTTATACAAACGAGGAGCAAAAGAGCCTCGTAGTTCGTAGTCTTATAAGTCTACTTCAAAGCGAGAGGTATCGTTTTCGATCTTCGGTTAGAATAACAATATATAAGTTGTTTGGTCTTTGGAAGGGGTTGGTAGTGGGCAGGCCAGCGTCATAACTCGTAAGAGAGCCATACTAGCGCACTAATGAGGCTGGCTCGTACGGAGTCATATCACGCTCTCAGAACAAGGAAACACAGTACTTGTATAGTACAAGTTTCATTGAGTGAGTGAAGATACCGGATTCTCGTGAAATTATACCACTCAAGAGACGTAAAAGCCGTCAACACAACCAAAGCATGGATTATGATGTAGTTGTCAATAGAGGCAATCCGCCCGAATACAGTTGGTGTATATGCATATGCTTTTTAAAAGAAAATATGTGCTGCTGTCAGTTTCTTTCGCAATTCATTTTTTCAGCGCAAATTCTTTGTGGAATGGTAGTAGAGTCTAAATTTGTCGTCAAAAAAGTGGTATTTTGTATCTTATTTTGAATAAAAATATTTTGACGTTGACTTTGCTTTAGAAGGACTGTCTCACGGGTAAGGTAGTGTTAGGATACACACCCGGCTACATTGAAGTCCACCCAAAGACTGAATAAATTATAACTTAAATCTTAAATTTTATTCAGACCGGATTCGAACCCGGTACAGCCGACTTCAAGGTACAAGATTACTCGTCTACGAGGCTATCTTGATGAGTCCTAATAATGTGTCATATTATTGACAGTAAACATGATGAAGATTCATAGAAAACAATTATGAATATTGTCCATGTTTTTATTTTTTAAATTTTTTATAGTATAGCAGACAACGGAGCAGTCGGGTCTCCTATATCGTAAGAGAACACCGCCGCTCATGGACAACCGCGCCATAGTCTGCGCATTAGTTGTGTTGCCGACTTTTTACGCCACTTAAGCGTCATGTTTAAAGGCCTACGATATCCTCAATCACTCTGCGAAACATAGTACAAGTACCGTTTCATGTTTCGTGTTCTGGGAATCCGTGGTATCACTTCGTACGAGCCGACGCAATCATTGCGTCAGCCGACTTTTCAGCATGGATTTCCCACGGGTGAAAATGTTTGTACTGTCGTGAATTATACTTGTCAATCGTGAAAAGAAGCAGCTTTCGATCGATTTACGTGTAAAAGATATAGGCAGCCCTATTACTCCAAGATTATGGATTAGACGGACGGAGATTAAACGTTGAAAGGCTTCTGTCGTTGTCTTAGGTCAGTTTTGTGGTCATTTATTAATACGCCTCGGTTGACGGCGGCGCGGCACGCCTTGTGTTTTCCGTCTGATATCGAATTTCGTTCCGGTTAAGAAATATAGACGTGGTTTAATAAAGCTGTTCTTATATTTTAAATGTTATTAGTACTGATATGCATGTAGACCAGCAAAAATGGTTTTTTTTTATTCTATAGCGGACAACGGAGCAGGTGGGTCTCCTATATGGTACGAGCCGATGCAATTATTGCTTCAGCATTTGATTCACCATGGCTCTCCCACAGATGCGACAGTAATAACACACATACACGACCACAGGCAAGCCCTTCCAGACACCGATAAAATTATAAATTAAACTAATTGTCCGGACTGGGGTTCGAACCCGATACCTCTCGGTTATTAGCAGCATCTTCTCGATTTATGTGAATTTATTATATACACAAATAAACAGATTATAGTTAACCAATATTGTAGCAATAATAATCTATAATGGTCTAGATTTTGCCGGGGGCTTGTTTCTTGATATTAAAGTTCTGTCGTACAAGCATGAAAGTTTCATTCGTCGCTTTGTTTGTACTCTTTTAACTAGACTTATCGAGTGAAACGAGGAAGTCAATACGGACTTCTCATTCAACCATTCAATCACGGGGATTGTGCAATCGGTCGGACTATAATTAACAAATCGAATCGTATTGACAAATTGTGTAGCGTAGGCGATGGTAATGAGAGGGTGTGCTCGGCACGAGTTCTCATAGTAAACACATAATCACGGGCCACTAATTGTATAATATATAGCTTTTAACGTGTTGTTTCGCTATAAGGCACCTTAAACCCATTGGAGGCTGTATATCTTCAGTCCCTGTGGTTTATAACGCTGAAGGAATCTTTGATTTATTAAATGCTGATCAGCGCAAAGGTTCTTTTGTCATATTAATTAATATCAAGGTACAAATAAAAAGCATAATTAACAAAGACGAAAGATTTTTGTTTTTAAATAAAGAAACATTAATTGTGACTTTATAACATGTCAGTTAGATGCTGTCGTAAATTTTGTAGATAATTATATTATTTTCTTAAAATTCGTAGACTTTTTTTTCTATTATCTATAGTATTTGCAGCGTACCCAATAAGGCTTTTTTAAGGTAATCTTTTATACCTTGAGTTGCATTATTAGCGTAATTTCTAAATAAATTATATAGCGTATGTTTACCGGGGATAATGTAGCTTCTAAAAGGTGAAAGAATTTTTCAAATCTGTCAATTTTCAGTCTTTTACATTCGAATAAAAAATATAATCTTTCCTGCTTATAATAGAGTCTTACGAGTATACTGCGTGGTTCAGACTTTTTTGTATCTTTCAAATGTTTCGATATAGATGTTGGTATGGCAGGCGAGTCTCCTATCTATTAAGAAGTCACTGCCGCCCATGGACAACCGCATCACAATCCGTGCTCTGGTTTTGTTGCCGATTTATACCCAACTTTATCACGGGCTAAAATTACCAGCATGAAACAACTTGTGTTGTGTCTCGCACTGTGAATGAGGATACCGATGTTCCATCAAGTTATACCTACTTTTTGTTTAAGCTTGTTGGGCCACGAGTGCGTGGTCGAAAATGTGTAATGATGTCCGAAACCCGAATCACATCGTCCGATTAATAGTCGTTTGTGGTGCCGTAGAAACCTCGCCGCGGGCGCGTTGCCAGCGTTGGGACCGGTGTGTGTAAATAATTCGATAATTGACTAGGTTTTTAAATTAATTTAATTGAATTCGAGAGACTCGTAGATAAATGGTTTTAAAAGTCTACCATGAAGAAGGTATCGGGTTCGAATCCCGGTCCGGTCAATTATAATTTATAATTTAATTAGACAGACCGCTTGACAGTGGCCGGGCGAGTGTCTTAATACTGTCGCAACCGTGGGAAAGCCAAGCTGAAGCATATGCTGATGGATTAATTGGGCCGGCTCGTCCGAAGTGTACCACGTATACCACGGGCTCACAGAATACTCAGCGTGAAACGGTACTTGTTCTGTGTTTCTCAGTGTGACTGATAATATCATATTCCCTTAAAATGGCCCCTAGGTGACGTAAATAACCGGCAAAACAACCGATGCGCGTGCTGTAGCGCGGTAGTCCATGGGCGGCAGTGGTCTCTTACCATATAGGAGACGCACCTGTTCTGTTGTCCGCTTTACAATAATAAAAAAATTGACTAGCAAATATGTGGTGTTTGAACGAAAAATGAGAGAAAGTCGTCCTAAAGTGTAGCAGCCGATTTCTGACTTTCTCGTGTCCTCCTCACCCAGTTGCGTACGTGACGAGGTTTAATGATCGCTTCCTAGACATGCCGACGCGCCGTCTGCTCCTGCGGCGTTCGTTAGCGCTCATTAATTGTTACTGCGAAGCCTTTCTTGGTGGGAGCTTTGTTAGATGTAGTTGCAAAGTCACTGTAAGCTAAAGTTACAGTTATACAGTTTGAATCACTTTGTGGTTTTTTGTGTTGAATAGCGGGCAAAGGACAGACTGGTCTTCTAACCCAGCGATTCCCAACCTATTTCAGCTGCGGTTCTCTAGGAAATCTAAGACATTTTTCACGCAACCCTTATTAAAACAGCAAAAAAAACAGATCGGTATTTTTTTAGTTATTTTTTATTTATGTATGGTCCAGACTTGACCCCACGGTTCTTCAAACATAGTCGCCGACTACAGATTTGGAAACACGGTTCTATATGGTAAGAGATCCGAGGTTTTATAAACTACTTGAGCGGTATAATTTCTTGGGTCTCCGATATCCTCACTCACTAAGCGAAAAACAGTACCTTCAAGTATAGTTTTACGCTATGTATTCTGCGAGTTTGTGATATTTGGATGAGCCGGCCCAATAAGTGCGTCAGCGTGGCTTTCCCACGGGTGCGACAGTGTTAAGACATTCGCCCGGTTATTGTGAAGCCTTTCAAAGACCACATAAAATATAAATGAAACGTAATTTGCCAAGCCAAAAAGCCAATATTTATCATAGATCTGCCAACTATGTATAAATAATCTTATAATTTATTAGTTGCTAATAGTATGACGGTGATATTATCTTGTCCTGTGTACGCAATTTATCTATTAATAATTTGGTACAACGATTTTTGTTAATATCTTATTATAATTGCTAATGCCAGGGTTTGGATAATGTTGGCTCCCACCTGCATTCCTTGCTTTGGATTAGCATAGTGGATTTGATTACATAGAATGTTTTGCTGTATCAGTGAAGGGTGTTATGTAAAACACTGTCTTCATGTTGCGACTTTGCGTGCGACATTTTTCTCATTTGATTGTAGTATAGACGGCGATATTAAAAATTTCGAGCTGATTCCGGAAAGCGTTGTTTTTTTAGAGTAAATCGGACAACGGAGTAGGTGGGTCTCCTATATGGTAAGAGAACACCGCCGCCCATGGACAACCGAGCCACAGTACATGCGTTGATTGTGTTGCCTGCTTTTTACGCCATTTAAGCGGCATGTAAGGGCCTCTGATATTCTCATTCAGTCAGTCACCAATAAAACTTGAGCTTCAATAAAAAAAACGTAGGTACCTATAGCGGTCGGCAACGCTCTCGCGGTCCATCAAAGACTAGGAGTGTCCATGGGCGGAAGACCGCTTACACTGATCGAGCCTCCCGTTCGATGGACTGTTTTCATAAAAAAGACATCGCCCGGCCACTGTCGAGCCCTGCCAAAGATTCGATCTTTGGAAATTATAAATTAAATTTTAATTGTTTTTGTTCAGACCGGGTTTCGAACTCAATATCTCTTGTTTCCCTGTAGGCTTACATGACCGCTCGACCTTGTGGCCGTATGTCTTGTATGTTTCTTTGCTATTCTATATAAGCCAAGGGAATGTATGAAGCCAAGCACTTTCACATCTAATACACGACACTGCACTTAGGCGACACAAAGCCTGACCACCCGGTTAGGTAAAGTGTCTACGCTAATGACAGATGCACAATATTTGTCTCGCGATGTGTTTTTGTGAAAGTGAGAATAAAAAAGACGTATAAACATGTATTTTGCATAAAGATGTATTCGGATTGTTGCATCAATTATGTGTTCGTAGCCATTTGAGTGGAGAAAGTATGCACCGCTTATTATTATCCAGGTAAAGTTTATCTCACTGCATGTTACTTCATTTGGTAGGTATGCTCGAAATTTGGGACCAATAGAGATTTTTAAGCAACTAAGTGTTTTTTAAGGCATTTTGTGCTGCGCATCACCACTCTGTGGAATCAGCTGCCAGCAGGGATATTTCCAAACCAACACGACTGACGATGCTAAAGTATATGAAGACGCACTAATTCGCGCCGCGTCCGAAGTGAAACCACCAGCTCACAGAATACTCAGCGTGAAATATTGTTGCCCAAATACAAGACCAAGAGCAAGAACGCATAATTTGAGCAAGACCAAGACTGACCGTGTAAGACTTGAGTAAGAACAAGACTAAGTCTGCAAGACTGGTGTCTTGCAGATATATTTTTTGGCAGTGATTTTTGGAATTTCTCATTAAATCTTTAGACATATTTTATAAATCTGCTTGGACTTTACTATGGCTATGCTAATTCAACCTCAAAATGTTACTATTCTGATATATTTTTCTAAGATCTGAAGTAATCTTTAATAAATATCCATAGTCTAATAGGTAATTTCAAGACTTACAAGACTCTTGCTGCAAGACCAAGACCAATAGCAGGTATATTGGCGCAAGATCAAGACTGGCTAAGTCTTGCATTTAGGCATCACCTAACGTGAAATGGTACTTATGCTGTTTCGCTGGGTGAGGATATCGGAAGGGTTTTAAAGTAAAAAGCCGGCAACAATCAATACGCGCAGCTTGACGTGGTTGTCCACGTTTGGCGGTGTTCTTTTACCATATAGGAGACCGATCCGCTCCGTTGTCCGCTATACCATAAAAAAAATACAAAAGCGGCTCTGTTTCCGCGAGTGGAACCAGTTAAAGAATCTTTTAAGAATGCTGAATCATACGTAGTTTACGGTTATACAATATTAAAGTGTCGCTTATCGGCGAGTGTGAGCTTGCGAAGAACCATATCAGTATATTTAAAATAAAATAACACGCAGTTAAGTTACAATGACAATAAATTTAAATGGCATTTATGTTTTGGAAACTACTTTTTATGTAATTGTGAAATGATTCAGTTTTTATTTGATGTCCGCATCGATTGAGCACGAGGCCCACCTAGTATAGGAGATTCGCCGACCATGGACAACCCCGGTCTCTATTGGGTCACTAGTATGAGACCGACTCTTATAATATATATATATATATATTTTTTAGTATAGAGAACAACGGACCAGGTTGGTCTCCTATATAATAAGAGAACATGGACAACCGCGCCACAGTCCGCGCATTGGTTGTGTTGCTGACTTTTTACGACATTTAAGTGGTATCTTTAAGGGCCTCCGATATCCTCACTAACTCAGCCAAACAATAGAAGCACCGTTTCAATTACAACTACCATTTCATTTTGTATTCTGTGAGAACGTGGTATCACTTCGGATGGACCGGCCCAATTAGTGCGTATGCTTATGCATATGCTTCAGCATGGCTCTTCCATCTATGCGACACTATTAAGACGCTCGCCTGGCACTGTCAAGCCTTTCCAAAGACCGAATAAATTATAATTTTTTTTACAATTTCCGGGACCGGGACGGACCGGGATTCAAACCCGCTTCATGGTAGACTTATTAGACCACTTAGCTACGAGGCTCTCAATGTGGTGGTTATTTACCGAAACGATTAAGCAAGTGTTTCGATGTATCATATAATTTGGAGAAAGTGGCTGAGCCATTTCACATGTCGTGTTAGTAATCGAGTAATCTATTTTATGAACGGGTGCATTAAACCTTACAATGTTTTGATTGCCTTTTTATAGACCGTATTATGTTACGTGGCCTGCATTTCGAACATTTATCAATCCAAACGAAATGAAAGCTTTTAAGTAATTACTCTGAACCGGGTTAATTTAACTACTTGTTAGTCATTTGTACGAATTGTGGCAACTTAAAGGCCAGTAACAGTAAGTTACCGTGAAGTCGGAGAAACTGGGTTCGAACTCCGGTCTGGATATTTTTTTTAAAATTTAATTCATAATGTAAGTTATTCGATGTTCGGATGGGTTTGACAGTGGCCGAGTGAGTGTCTTAGCGATTACATGTGTGAGAAAAAATTTAGAGATTTAAAAAAAAATGTTTTTTCATTTAATTATTTTTTGTTTTTACGTTTTTTCCTTCCTTACTTTTGCAAAACAATTGGCCATGATCAAGGAAGGATGTGAGACATCGATCATTATTTTTATAAATTAAATAGGTTTTTGTTATCATAGCGGGCAACGGAGCAGGCAGGTAATCTCTTACCACAGAGGGGTTTCCTTTGATAAGAGATTACCGATGTCCATGGACAATCGCACCACAATCCGCGTTTTCGTTGTTTTGCCGGCAGCAGTATAATTATAAGGTCCTCTGATATCCTCACTCATTTACATTTTACAAGTACTGTTTTACAATAATTATCTTTGAATTAGATCTATTCAAGTATCACCTCATAAAATCGCATTATTCCAATATGTTATTTTTTTGTCAATCTAACTTATAGTTGTAGTGTAATTTTGAAAATAAATTAAAAATATATAAAATATTCGTGTCTCAGTGTTAGTTACCATACTCTTCCGTAACGGCTTGACCTATTCTTATGAAAATTTGTATGCATATTGAGTAGAACTGAGAATCGGCTACTATCTATTCTTTTTACCTTGACTGATAAGGCTTAACCACCCCCAACATGTATTTTTTGATTTTTTTATAATGTGACATTAACAATACATATAACCCTCAATTATCACCATTCTACCACCATCCCTTATTTGGCGAAACAACGTCTGCCGTTGTAGGCTAGTGTAATATATATTCATTAATTAATAATTAAATAGGTTTGCATCGTGCCCATTCAATTTAAATGTGTCTTGTAGTTAAAACAGAATCGTTGTCAATATGAATTAATTACGCACGATTTCCCTTGTATAATGAGTGTTTATTTTGTATAAAAAGACTGTTACGATTTTTTATTATCATTTTAATTCGCTTCCTTCTTTGACGATATTCTATAAGTATGCAATCTTTAATCCTTTTTGAATGTATGTCTCGTAAACGGAAACTTAAAAGAATTTGATCTGTTTTAACCTTTTTTATAGTATAGCGGACAATGGATCTGGCGGGTCTTCTGTATGGTAAGGGAACACGGCCGCCCATAGACTACCGGGCCACAATCCGCACATTGGTTGTATTGTCGACTTTTTCGCCACTTAAGCGGCACTTTTAAGGGCCTTAAATAGCCCCACTCTGCGAAATACAGTGCAAGTATCGTTCCACACGGAGTATTCTGTGCGCCCGTGTTAGCACTCGGACGAGCCGGCCTACTTAGTGCGTTAGCAGATGCTTCAGCATGGCTCACCCGTGGGTGCGAAAATATTAAGACACTCGCCCCGCTACCGTCAAGCCCTTCCAGAGACCGAATAAATCATAAATTAAATTATAATTGTTCGGACCAGGATTTGATCCCGATACCCTCTCGCTTCATGGTACACTTAAAAAACAAGCAACGAGGCTCGATAGTATTCTGTGAGCTCGTTGTAACGGGCGACTTGTCTAATTTTCTGCATTGGCTTGGCTCTCACACGGCTAAGGCACTGTTCGTCAAGACGTGGCCATATAATTCTTATTGAAATTACTAATTTGTAATTTTTTTATAGTAATTACAATATGGCCTCGCTAAACGTTTGTATGTATTTGTATCACTTAATTACAATGTCCAATGTTATGTGTAGTCAATTATCGAATAAGATTGATTACATATAGTGTTTCATAGTTGTATATTCTTATTTTAATTGGATAAGCCATTATTGACGCGAGTAATTATAATAAAAGTCTAAAAATATGACATATAAACCTTCTTAAATATTAGTAATAAGGAAAACCCATAAAAGCACAGTAATATGATGGTAGTTTTAAAACAAAGAATTGTTCTTTAAGAGCAACGTTATCAGTGTCTGCGATATATAATAGTCCTAACAAACCTCTTTCTTCAAAGAGATTTGAAGAAAAAGATTATAATTAATATTAATACAGTAAGTATATATATATATATATATGTTTTTTATATACTAGAATATTTTTTTATATTTAATTATATATATAATTTATTTATTTTATTATATTAATAATGTGGCCAGTTTGCCAGTCTGCCACTGTCTTGTCAATACTTGCTCTTTCTTAAATTATAAGCTGCACACACGGAAATGAATTTCTTCATTAATGATCGTTGAAATGAACGAGTTGTTCATTTATGTCCGCAAATCTTTGTCTTCGAGTACAATGATGATTGAACAATTGATTGATGATTGAGTTGTGTTGGCCTGTGAACTAAATAACTCTCGTTCCCCGAGTTAATATTTTTGGAATTTTTAGCGATCTTGTAATCTACCACGAGTTAGGCATACCGGGTTTGATCCGCGGTGTGAATAAAAATGTATTATTTATTTGTGCGTGGAATGTCCTGTCTTACCTGGGACAGCCATGTTGAAACATGCTGTCGTACTAATTGGGCACGGATACCACGGGCTCACAGAATACCAATGAGAAACAGTACTTTGTACTTCGCTGAGTGAGTGAGGATATCGGAGGCCTAAAATTATTAATACCCCTCGAGCTAAATTTATCAAATCGATTGGAGAAATACATATTTTTTCTTAATTTCTACTAATAAGTGAATTGTCCGATTGATGCTTTGTTTTTATGCAACTCACTACACTGTAGGTAAGCTATTATGAAATTCCAGCGGTTCTCAGTAAAAAAGGTATTTAAATTGGGATTAAAATAGAATGCGGAAGCGCACAGCTTAGAGTCGATTTGTTGGAACGTGTTAACACCGTGTAAAAGATTACAACACGAGTTGTTTAAGATTTTTATGCCTTTTATAAATCTGTATCCGCCTTATGGCTCATAGAATAGCGTAGAGATAATCTCTCAGGAAGATAGGTGACGTGAGAGAGCCATGCTGAATGTACTGACGCACCAGTGGGATCGACTCGTCCGGATCGATACCACAATCTAACAATACCAGAGCCACAATACTTGTATGCATTATGCTGATTGACATTACGTTCATAGACAGTGACGTTAGGCGAGCGTTAAGCGTGGCCAAATTAAAATTAGGAATTAATTTTTTTTTGTATATGGCGGCCCATTCGGATCACTTCGGACCAGCCGGCCCAATCAGTGCGTCAGCACGGTCATTCTACGGGTGCGACAGTATTAAGACGCTAGCCCGGCCTCTGTCAAGCGCTTCCACAGACCGAATAAGTTATAAATTAGATTATCCGTACCGGGATTCGAACCCTATACCTCTCGCACCACGATAGACTTATAATTAACCTTACTTATCTACAAGGTTCTTAAAAGAAAGAAAATTACTAATTTCTTTACAAATACATCTATACAAAATTAGGATACAGGATATAAAACAATATTTATAGATTTTAGAATGGTTAATACAATTTCGTGGGTTGAGTAAACAAACATTCAAACGTTTGGCTACCAATCAACACGGTGCACCCGGTTTTTATCGATTCACTGTACGTTCAGGGATCGCCATACTTGGTAGCATTTCCCGAGCGATATTTGTGCCTATTTGATACTATTTTAATGGATTTAATAAAGTTTACACCAAATAAAGCGAAATGTAGACACAGGTACAGATATTTTACTAGAGTTTACTTTAATACAGGTTTTGAGGTATACAGACTTCAGCTCTCTCAAGCGTCTTGACTTGTTTTTGAGAAATTAGTTAGCACATTTGCTACTCGTGTTTATGAAATTTGTTTGTATTTTAATTTAAGTATGAATTGTACCTTTGAGAGAGAAAACTAGATGACTGTAGTTTGATGCGCTCAAATATAAGGCCGGCAAAGTATCTGCGGCCCAGCACAGGCTAGGTGTGTTCAAGTGTGAAGGACCGCCTTTCCTAGACGAGTCTCTTGTTTCTTTGCTACCGTTTTTAATTTTTAATGGTAAAGCGGACAAAAATGCATGCGGGTCTTCCATAGGGTAAGAAAACATCGCCGCCCTTGGACAAACGCGTCACAGTCCGCGTATAGGTTGTATGTTTACCCCGCTTAAGCGGCTTTATTTCAACGGCCTCTGATGTAATCACTCACTCAGCGAAATACATTGCAAGTACCGTTTCATGCTGGTGTGCTGTGAACTCGTGGTATCACTACAGACGAGTTTGCCCAATCTTGGAGAACCATGCTGAAGCGTATGCATAAAGTTAAAATTTAAAAAAAAAATGAACGCGCAGCCGCCAAAGGTTACCCAGCCCCGCACACCATTAACCCACAATGCCCTGGATGTGCATTTGCATTGTTGCGCGCTCCAATTTACATAACATGCGATTACTCTATTAGGCTCACTTGGCGCAATGAATTAGTGCCGGCAGCCGCGTCGCTCGTTGAATATGAAAATCGTTGAAAGGGCCGTACAAGATGAATTGTATACAATTTAATGGCTGGCTATGGGCAAATAATTTATTAAAGTACTAATATGGGTGTCAAATGGGGTTTGGGGGTTTAAGGGTCATAAGTTAGGGTTGTATGAATTTTTCAATGCCGCTAATATTGCACAAAAAATGTATTGCATGACACGTAGTATATAAGAGTATGAAAAACAGACGTTGATCGATTGAAACTACTTGATATGAACATTAAATGTTATAAAAATAGGTCGGCTGGTATCGGCGCAGATTGACGGAGGATATCTGGTCATTTTCTAAGGCTTTTCGGGTGAAGAAAACCTCTCTGGTCCCTAACCTTCGTCCCGAGTAATGGTTGCGTGAATTTCGTCGCTTTAGATTTTAATTACTTACTGTAATAAAATGATAATAGAACTCATTATTATTACTCACTTACTTAGTTATTTACGTTGCATTTTTCTGTGTATTTTGAAGGCACTGAATATCTGATAAACCAGTTGTGTTGGGACAAAAGCCGAGCTCTGTTTCTTTTAACTTATTATTATAAATAATTTCTTATTCTTATTTCTATATAGATATAATACTTAGCTTGAAATGGTAATTGTATTCTTGTACTGAGTTTCGCTGAGAGGTAATTGGGTGCTCTTAAAAATGCAGCTTAAGCTTAAAAACCGACAACACATCCAATGCGCTGACTGTGGCTCTGTTGTCCATTGGTGGCGGTGTTCTCTTACCATTTCGGAGATCTACCTGCTCCGCTGCTCGCTATGTCTTTTAAAAAATGTGGTAAATTTTTATTTACCGCGTAGTACATGTAACTATAAATTCTAATGCAACTGGATGTAGAATTCACGGCCATTGGTCAAACATGTAAATGCTTTCGTCGCTGTCGCCTCAATGCTAATAGATTTCACGGTGCACTGCCGCTCTCTGTAGTGTGTATGCTATGTGTGCATAATTTATTACAATTGGAGCGTCCGAAACTATACGTAAGCCTCCGTTGTATGAAGCGACGCGTGAATCCAAAGGTTAATAGATCACAAAATCAGCATTTCGCTGTTGCTAATTGATTATACATAACAATAAATTACTGGACCCGGAAGACGTCCTGCCCGGTACGGAAGCTACCGGGTCCAATTATGAACCCTTACCAATTCATGGGTCCACGAAACGGTGCCTACTGTGTTTCGCTGAAACAGTGGGGATATCCGAGGCCCTTAAAAGTGCCGATTAACAGCGAATGCGCCGACGGTGACGCGGTTGTTCGTGGGCAGCGATGTTCACTTACCATACAGGAAGGCAAACTGCTCCGTTGTCCGCTACAGAATAAAAAAATTCAAAATTTCTTTAAGGGATTAGGTACTGTTATTTTTAATGCATTTATTTTGAGTCTAGATTGTGTAATAGCGTGTTGCTTGAAATAGTTTACAATGAAGATGCGACCGGAACTATGCTCGTGATCGCTGATCGCCTACAAGATAATATATTTCCGTCTCACAAAAGTCTACGTTAATGGGAGAGATGAAATAATGCACTGGAGAATGGACTACTTTTGTATTTCAATGATGTTCTTGAAAATTAAAAAAAAAACAATCACCCTTGGAAGAGCTATGCTGAAACATATGCCGACGCACTTAATGGGTCGGCTCATCCGAAGTGATACCACGGTCTCACATAAAACTAAGCGTGAAATGGTGAGTTGTACTTAAAACGATACCTCTACTGTGTTTCGCTGAGTTAGTGAGGATATCGGAGGCCCTTAAACTTGCCGCTTAACCGGCGCGGACTGTGGCGTGGTTGGCTATGGGTGGCGGTGTTCTCTTACCATATAGGAGAGCCATCTGCTCCGTTGTCCACTATACCATAAAAAAAAACTCTTGAAAATGTTTCCTAATCCGTGGCTATGAGTGAGTTAGACTCACGAATTAAATATGAATTTCAATGAAGAAATTGTATTTATCAAGGTCAACATTGAAGAAATACCTCGTGAAACAACATTGTGATAAGTTTCAAATAGAAATATTTTAATTCTTATATTAAAACATTACCTATTATTGCGAATTTTTTTTCATTTTTTTTTACGTTTGAATTCCGAACGTTTTGGTTTGTTTATCGTTGTTGACAGTTTATGTCTTTTTGGGTGTAATATTTTATTATACCCATTGAAAAACCATTGTAATTTTTGTCTTGGGTTTATTAAGGTATTTGAAATAAATTAATTTATTATATGGCATAACTGAAATATTGTCAATTTTTTTTGTATAGTGGGTAATGGAGCAGGTGGTTCTCCTCTGTGTACAACACCACAATCCGCGCTTTGGTTGTGTTGCTGGCTTGTAACGCCGTTTGAGCGGTATACTTTCTAGGACTTCCGATATCCTCATTCGGCTAAACACAGTACAAGTACTGTTTAATGCTGGTATTATATGAGCCCGTGGTGTCACTTCGGACAAGCCGGTCCAATCAGTACGTTATTTGTAACTATGAATAAGAAACACACAAAATGAAAGCCAGACAATATACAATACAAATTGTATTATTTTCTTTTGTAGAAAAATAGCCTTAATTTGTTTTATCGAAACCGTGGCAAATGAGGCTCACCTAGGATAAGCGCTCCTCCGCCCATGGACACCCTTTAAGGGTTACGTACGCTCTTTTTATGAAGATCCCCAAGTCGTATTGGTTTGGAAATACCTATGCAGGTAGCTGATACCATGTGCGGTGGTTCGCGGCAAGATTGACTTAAAAACGCTCAGTTGTGGTACTTTTAATATTGAAAAGCTGGTATTTTGCAGTCGGCAAATAAAAATAAAGTAGGCGCCACTTGAGATATTAACTCCGTAAAGAGATAATTATTCAGCTAATTGGATAAACGGATATCGTTGATGAATGCAAATGTTAAGACGAGTGAGTGATTCGTTTTAATTGCAATACGTACGAGCTGTGAATTTAAACAGTCCACTGTTTGTTTTGATGTCTGGATTGTTAATTGAATGAATTGAGATGGGGGCGAATGAAGATTGCTGATCCGTAAATTTGTTGGATTCGTTCTACTGGCGAGACTCGAATGCTCCGTAACCATCTATATAATATACCTTTTATGGTGTAACTGACAACTGAGCAGGTTATGCTCTAGCTTATATGGTAAGAGAATACCGCCGCCCATGGCAAACCGTGCCACGTAGTCTTTCATTTCGTATGTGATATAAAATTCTAGGAAAGACCAATGTCATGATATGCGACCGTGATTATTATCATTATGCAAATCATGTCTCTTATCTTGATTGAGTCGCTCTCACCTTATCTCTTATCACACTCACAATGTGTTTGCGTTCCCGGTATGTACCCTTTTTATGGTATTGCAGTTATTGAATCGTTATACCGCTCGGAAAATTTCCCATACGAATTTAATATGTAATTTATTTTATATATACTAATTGTATTTAAAAGGTTTTTGCGTAAAGCAAATGATGACGCAGTATACTCAACGTGAAACTGTACTTGTATTGTGTATCGGAGACCCTTAAAATGCCGCTTAACTGACGTAAAGAGCCGACAACAACCAATGCGCGGACGGTGGCGTAGTTGTCCATGGGCGGCTGTGTTCTCTTACTTAATAGTAAACCCACCTGCTCCGTGATCGGCTATATTTAAAAAAAGTGATAATTACACTATTTTGAACTCAAGAACGGCTTAACTGATTTGGCTCTAAATTGGTGGAGAGGTAGCTTAGAATCAGGACAAGGACATAGGATACTTTTTATCCGATTTCAAAAATCATATGATTGTATATAAATAATAATAATAAAAAATAATAATAATATAAATAAATGTGTATTCGGTGTTACAGTTGTGTTAAATAAAATGCATTCTTAAGATACAAACGGTTAAATGCAGTAATAGCTCCTATATTTTATAACTAAGTGTGTGTAAATAATGAATTATATTTTGTTCCAGGTAAAGAACAACAAGTGAGGGCTTTTCCATGACGCAAAATTGTGTATGGTATTACAGATATGGTACGTTCTACTTTAAAAAGATAAATTGTATTGTCAATTGCTTGATTGGCTATGAATCTTCTCATTGAATTCTCCATACTTTATATTTTGTTGTATTCAAGCAAAGCCTTCTCTTTTTTTTTCATTTTTTCATTTGGTTATTTTAATGTAATGTTTTGTATTGACGGTTCAAACTTTTTTCTTATTACAAGAGCCTTACCACTTTTTAAATTTACATAATTTTTTCTTACTTATTTCGTTTCCTACTTATTTTTATTCTAGTTTTGTTAATATCGTATTGGTACGTTGTAGATGAATAAGTAATTTTTGCGATTTATGTATTTTGTTATTTTATATTATATTTGGATTGGATAGGTGAGCCCTGTTCTGGATTTTTTAAAATAGTTTATCTGACAACGGAGCAGGTCGGTCTCCTATATGATAAGAGAATACCATCGCTCATGGACAACCGGGCCGCAGTCCGCGAATTGGTTGTGTTGCCGGCTTTTTATGCCGCTTAAGTAGCATTTGCATCGGCTTTCGATATCCTCACTCATTCTGCGAAACACAGTACAAGTACCATTTCATGCTGAGTATTCTGTGATCCGGAGGTATCTCTTCGGTCGAGCCGGATCAATTAGTGCTTTAGCATATGATTCTTTCCTTATTTGTCGGCAACGCAGTCGCGGCTTTGGAATAGTTTTGTGATGTCCATGGGTGGAGGGCCGCATGCCCTCTTCCACGGATGAGTAAATTTATAAAATTACAACGAAAAGTGGCATTGATTTTTCTATAAAGGTATAGATTTAATATTCAATAATCGTTGAACCGTATCAGACCATGTTTTCTATATTATACCATATCATTTTCTATGTTTTCACTGGCATCTCGGTCGGTGAATGGTTTTCATTCAGTCACCTGTCCTGTTTCGCGGCGACCGGTCGCCTGCGTTGGCGTACGCAGTTTCGTGTTTATTCAATGAAGTACGCTATTTATTGACACGACCGCATACACGGTTATACAAGTATTCATGGATGTCGCGGTTTCTTTGTGCGATCTTTGCTAAATGAAATAATTTATAAGTGTGATATTATTGTGAGCGGTAATATTAAATAATTGTTATTAATTTAAATTTATAATTCGGACTCTTTAATTTAAATTAAACATCCAAGTTTATATTCTGTTATTGGGAGATACTAATTCATTAATATATTTATAATATTATATGTAGTAAACAAATTAGAGATTCATGTAACTTTATGACTAGAGGATACTATTCCTAAAAGGCCGGCAACGTACCTGCGGACCTGCTAGGGTTGGGTGTCCATGGACGGAGGACTGCTTATACTTGTTAAACTTCCTGCTCGTTTGCCACCGTTACCATTAAAAAACCTATATTATAAATTATCTGTATTATTGTGAGATCATAATTCTATCAAAAAATAAATAAAATCAATAATAAATCTATCAATAAAATATGTATAAATTAATATATAATGACAGTATTGTGAAAATTTGTGATTCCATTTTTTTATCTTATCTTTCTTTCAAATGCTGTTTTGCTACTACAAGATATAATTATTATTGTGAATACTGATGTCTGAAAAGTTTTTTTTAAGAGAAAGTGATAAAAATAATTATTGGTACCTTTAAAAAGTGATTTTGACTGTATTTGTTAATATTGACATTATCTACAATTTCATCGCTTTCTTACAATTACTGTGACTTTTCACATTTTGTACCTTAAACTTCCGGTACTACACACACTTTTACCACTCAACTACGTAGGCTGTGATTTAATGTAATTTATATATTTATTATGACAAATAATATATAGTCCAAAGGTATATATGTATATATAAACTACATTTTTCTTTGTTTCACTAGTATGTTTTGCTGTTGCAACAGAATATTTAAGACGTCTCAAATCAAATCATTATTAATGTACATAAAACTTATTGTCTACCCTCATTTGGTACGCTCTTGCTCCTTTTCTGACAATTTTCAGTCGTCACCGTTCACTGCAATAATCAAGATTGATAATTTTTTTTAAATTTTTAAATATACCTGGTTAGTGTTGAAATTAATGTGAGATACATATGTTGGCTTAGATGGTATGTATTTTGGTTTTTTTATCTACACTTTGAAATCTATATAAAGTAAAATCTTTTTTGCCCAAATATTCGATTTTTTATAAAATTTGTTTCACGACACAGTAACGCTTCTTGTGGGTTTCGTTGGATAGTATAAGTTTTTTATTCAATTTCGTTTTGGTTCTGATAAATGTTTCAATATTTAAAGTAAATTGATTATATTTTTTGTTTATCCCAATAAGTATAATAAAAATAATTATCGCAATTACAAATAGGTAATAAACGATTAAAAAATATTAAAATATAAAATTTAAATAATCTGATCGTTAAATTAAAACGGGTCTATATCCGTTACTTTATTTATTTAATATTATACTATATTATATGTAAAACATATAATATATGTATGTTTTACATAATTTTATTAAAGTCTAAAATTTAATTTCTTTCTATTAGCATAAAAAGTATATTTTTACTTGGATTTCGTGTACCCTCTTATTTGACATTATTAAGTTGAGAAACATAAATCTTAAAATTTAAATTAGCAAATAAATATGAAATTGAAAAATATAGATATGTAAATGAATGATTTTTGCTATTTGTAGTAGACCGCTCATTCCAGGGTGAGCTTCCAACTTGTTAAAATTTTTTTTTTTATAATAATGGGAAAGAGACCCATCACAATCATCTTTCAAATAATCAATTAATTAGAACCAAAAGGTGCGATCGATTTGATTTTTTTAAAACTATAGCGGTTAACGGAGCAGGTGAGTAAGTGAGGTAAAGGCCCTTAAGTGACGTAAAACGCTGGCAACACAAACAATTCGCGGATTGTGGCTAAGTTGAACGTGTGCGGTGGATTTTCAAATTATATAGTGCACCCACCTACCTGCTCCGTTGTTTGCTATAGGAGAAAAAAAAATAACGTAAGTCGGATGCTGTAGGTGACAGGGCGATGTCTGTTCTCCGCCCATTGACACCCCCAGCATCTGCAGGATCGCGGGTGCGTTGCCCGATTTCAATTTATAGGCCGGTGGAACATCGGTTTCCAGTTTGTTTAGATGCGATTTACAAATTTAATGGGATTTAAATCGTTTGCACTCTACCCACCGCAATTGTTATTACAAATACTCTGTATTTGTAAACAGTTACAAATCTCTTCCCCACTAGCGAAATATTTCTAAAGCTGGTTGCGTAAGACTCGCGTTTAGTATGAAATGTTTTCATGTAAATGACTCGATTTCATAGGCGTACTGTGATAGCGGGGCTTTCGGCCCATTCAAAATATAGCCTTGAAGACGTAATTTTGTTTGGTAATATATGCACTGTTAATGCTGAAAACTTGTGTTTTTATTTTATTCTTTTAAATTAGGAAGTAAAAGAGCTGTAAGCTAACCTAGGAGAAGCGTTCGATTGCCCATGGCCAGTCCTAGCCCCAACTGGGTTGTGTATGCGTGTTCTATATTTAGAACACGCATACGCAATAGGATAAATGTGTGTCTTTGTTTTTAAATAAATGGATCGATTTTTAATAGATCGCCATTATACTAACTAAATTATACATACAGGTATTTAATTCTACTAAATTATTTAACCCGTGGGAAAGCATTGCTGACGCACTCATCGGATCGGTTCGTTTGATATGATACGAGGATATCCAAAAATTAGTGTAAAGACGGTAATACAAACAAAGCGCGTAATACGCTTTTTATTGGTAGCGGTGATCCAATTTTTTTATGGCAATGGTGGTAAACGTTGGCAGGAGACAGATCTCTGATAAGCGGTTCTCCGTCCATGGACACCCCCAGCCCTTGAAAGGCCGCGGTGTGTTGCCGACCGTAAAAGGAAAACTGCGCTCTTTTTTCTTACCATAGAGGAGAACCGCATGCTTCGTTGCTCGCTATACCTCCAATAAAATTGGATTTATGTATTGGATCTAAAAGGCTTGTATCCAGAGCTGCTTAGCTTTTTTTTGTGTAAAATTATCACGCATTACAGTTACACGAACAATGGAGTCAATAATACTTTGTGTGCGGTGTGACCTTAAATCTTACCCACTTGATAATGATAGACACTTGAATGAGATCAGTATCGAATGACAATCAATGCCTAAACTGTGTTGCAATATTTAAATTAGTCCGTTATTGTGAGTCCGATTTTATCTCAGCGCTAGAATGCGGCTGTAAAATGAGAGCTGATACGAAATATTATATCTTTAATGTTACAAAAGCATGTTTTTTTAAACAAAATAATGTTTTAATAAAAAACCTATAGTAATTATCGAGAGTTTTTTATGGTTTAGTGGACAACAGAGCAGGTGGGTCTCCTATGTGGTAAGAGCATAACACCGCTTTTATTTTATTTATTTTTAATGCCCTCAGATATCCTCACTCACTCAGCTAAACACAGAAAAGGTACCGTTTCAAGTAAAACTACAATTTAACGTTCAGTATTCTATGAGCCCGAGTTATCACTTCGGAAGAGCCAGTCCAATTAGTGCGTTAGCGTATGCTTCAGCATGGCTTTCTCGCGGATGCAAAACAATAACACATAAGTATCGCTCTACCGACATATACCTCAAGCGAAATAATTAAATTATTAATTCATAAATATATGTAAAGAAATTAATATTTTTTTATATGAGAGCCTCGTAGCTAAATGGTTTTATAAGTCTACCATGAAACGTGACGTATCGGGTTCAAGTCCCGGTCTGAACAATTTAAATTTAATTTAGAATTTTTCTGGTAGAGTCATGCTGACGCACTAATTAGACCGTATCTTCCGAAATGATACCACGGGCTCACAGAATACTCAATATACAGTATAATAAGGATAATAATATTATAAATAATAATAACGTAGAAAATAATAATAGAGAATGAAATGGTACTTGTATTGTGTTTAGCTGGATGAGTGACGATATCGGTGGCCCATGAAAAGGCCGCTTAAGCGGCGTTTAAAGCAGGCAACATAATCAATGCGCGTCCATGGGCGGCGGTGTTCTCTCACCACGGTGGTGATTATGAAACGGGCTATTTACCGCACATCGACGTCTGAGCGTCTTTTTTGCGTGGTTCTCTGCAATAAAGGAGACCCACGTGCTCCGTTTTCCGCTATACCATAGACCAATACCAATAGACGTTTCAGATAATTGAAAAATAAGTAACAATAAAAAACAAGAGAAGTGTGCTCAATTACACTCGACAAGGATTCTCCTTGGCATAGTTTATATTATCTATGCTAAGCAGTACTTTTACATTTGTAAAAGGTTTCCTATTTAAAATAATTATTAATTACTTAGACGGAAATGAAGTATGATTTTTAAGATACAATTGTTTTTTATTATTTAATATATATATATTACAATAACGGTCATAAAAAAAACTGTTAATATGTATAACTATAATTAAGACATTTTTTACGTATATCTAAGCTGCGTTTAGGTTAGGTAGTTTCACGGGCCTCCGATATCCTCATCCACTTAACGAAATAAAGCACAAGAACTGTTTCACACTGGTTGTCTGTGCGCCCGTGGTATCATTTCAGATGAGCACAGTTAGTGGTTAGCATATACTTCACCATACCTCTCCCACGGGTAAGAAAGCGTTAAGACAATCACTCGCCCACTGTCAAGCTTATCCAAAACCGATTAAAATTAAAATTCTGTTTGGGCTTCGAACCAGGTACCGCTAATTTCACGATAGCTTCAAGACTGTTCGGTGACGAGGCTCTTAAGCGAAATATGTTATACAATATATATGGTTTAAAACCAAAAGCACTCAAGTCAACCTCAATATTATCTATATCCATAAATTACCATAAAAAATCGATACATCCCAATTACATAAGTTCGTATAAAATTTAATTTGTCTTTTATAGAAGAAGGTTATCAGGTCATCCATCACCATGATAAAATGCGGAGCATAACTGGTCAAATGGATCATGAATCACCATATTATGTACAAATCATAGCCTATGTTTTACTATTTTTTTATAGTAAAGTGGACAACGAATCAGGTGTATCTCCTAAATGTAAAGAGAACACGGCCGCCCAAGGACAACTGCGCCACAGTCCACCCATTAGTTGTGTTGCCGGCTTTTTACGCAACTTAAGCGGCTTTTGTCTTACAACATAGGAGATCCTCCTGCTCCGTTGTCCGTTATACCACACAGAAACGAAACATTAAACGAAACATTGTCGAGTGTTAGTGAGACATATGAACAGAAAATCATGTTTGTTATATGTATATAGATAAAGATATGCCGTCATTCATCCTTGTTAAAAATTTACGAAAAATTGTCTAGAGAAATCGTAATTTGAATATTAACTCAAACATTTGAAACGTTACGAAATTAGATTCAAAAGTTTGCAAATCATTTCTGGTATCGATCTAATTTATTGACATCTCCGATTGTAGATTTCTTAATTCGATTAAGTTATGTTTTCAAAACAGTGGCTCACTTAGTTAAGGCTTTTCGAATTATGCAATGGTCCCAAACATTGGCAAGTTTTATTTTGAGTGAAAATCCCATTCAACAATGCAGTAGGTACGGTACACATATTTAGTTTTTAAAAATAGTTATTCTTGTATAGCGTGTAAAACAGTTGGGTGATTTCTATGATGAGAAACCAAAATCGCTCATTTACAACCGCACCATCCACGCGTTGGTTGTGTTGCCGGGTATTTTCGCCGCTCGAGTACATATCGATATAATAGCCTCACTCAGTCAGCGAAACACAGTAAAAATATTTCACGCAGGTTGTGAGCTGGTGGTGTCACTTCACATTAGCACAGTTAGTGCGTCAGCATATGCAGCAAGGCTCTCCCGAGTTTTGATTGCGAATTGAAGCTACCAAAAACTCTAGGTCATTTAAATTATCTAAGATTTCACACAAGCGTAAGAGTAACAGAACATGAAACATTGGCCTTACTTTAATTATTATTATTTGTTTTTGGAAACGGTGGCAAACGAGCAGAAGGCTCAACAAGGATAAGCGGTCCTCTTTGTATGTTCGCTTATTAAATAATTTATTTAATTCGAAGAGATTAATTATTATATCGCAACATAAATCATTAAAAAACAACGGTCTACGACACAGTGCCTCGTAGATCGGCGTATAGGTGTAAGTTATAGACAAACAGACGAACAGTGTAAAATGTGATAGAACAGTGTATGAATATAACATCAAAATGTGCAGCAAGGATCAAATATCACACATTCTCGGCAAGATCAATGTGGTAAGTGTTTTACTATGCTTATATTTATATTTTAAGTATTCTAATATAATTAAATGAAATGTAATGTTTTTATTCAACATAAGTACGAAAATGCAGCTCCTTGAACGACAAAATCAGTCTAC
The DNA here is from genome assembly GCA_018230265.1 of Delias oraia. Classification (NCBI taxonomy): domain Eukaryota; kingdom Metazoa; phylum Arthropoda; class Insecta; order Lepidoptera; family Pieridae; genus Delias; species Delias oraia. The sequence continues at coordinate 26,840 of DWCF01000014.1, read as the reverse complement.
CAGTTCCAAGCTAAGCCCACTGAGAAGGACCGGCGAAATAAACTCAGCGGGTGTAATATTTTGCTTCCGTGAGATGTTTAACATATTAAAAAACATAACCAAAAATTATCTTTGAGAATGCCTGATATGAACAAGTTATTCCCAAAGCGTGACATCATTTATCATCAGGTATTCATGGTGGTCCAAGGGGGAGGCCTATGTCCAGGCAGTGGATGTCTTACGGCTGAAATGATGTGGACGATGGCATCATTTACAAAATCATTAACACTAGAGTATGCTTTATCACACAAAAGTCCCTTAAAAGTTTTTTTAAATTAGTGTACAGTAAGATTTTGAACGTTATCTGGGATCCTATTGTAAAAGCGTTACCTCTTAAAGATTTACTTTACTGAGTCTGATCACTGGTAAAACCAGTCTATGTTTATTTCGCATGTGTCGATTATGTATGTCGCTTATCTTGAAAAAGTCATATTTTTTCGAACATACATTGCATTTTCCAAAACATATTGAGATGAAAGTCAAAACACACGTGTCTTTAAATTTATTTATAAGTGTTGTAATAGAAGCCAGCTTAATATACTACGTTACTTATGTGTATGACATATCCGGATGCACTACTTGTGCCGGCTCGTCCGATGTGATACCACGAGTTTACAGAATACTCAGCGTGAAATGGTAGCTGTATTTGAAACAGTGCTTCTAATGTGTTTTGCTGAGTGACTGATGATATCAGAGATACTTAAAAATGAAGCTTAAGTGGCGTAAAAAGCCGGAAACACAACTAATGCGCGGAAATGTCGCACGGTTGTCCACGGACGGCTGTGTTCTCTTACCAAATAGAAAACCCTCCTGCGCCGTTCTCCGCTATAACATAAAAAAGGCTTATTAATAAGGTTAATGTATCTTTTAAAAGGCAATGTGGTTTTAAAATAAGAGTCTTTTTTTAAAGTAAAGTAATGCTTTTACAGATTCCCTCTTGCAAGAGGAAATGTGGCATTGGAACTACGGACTGCAATAATATACTATTATATTCTTTAACGTTAGCCTTCTGTTTGAGCTATAAATTCTTAGATATAGTTCCAGTTAGTATAAACAGAACGAATTGATTATAAGAAACAGTAATAAAAGTGTAGGTTTTCCTTGTTTCTATAAGTTATAAGTTTCCAGTAAAAGTGTTAAATGAATAATATCGTCTTAATCCCTTCAAGGTTATGTATAGTTTGTTTTTATGCTATAGCGGACAATGTAGCAGTTGGATTCTCCTATATGGTAAGATAACACCGCCGCCCATGGACAACAGCGCCAAGTCCGCGCATTGGTTGTATTGCTGGCTTTTTACGCTGTTTAAAGAGCATTTTTTAAGGGCCTCTGATATCCTCACTCACTCAGCGAAGCATAGTAGAAGTTCCGTTTCAAATACAATTACCATTTCACGCTGAGTATTATTGTGAGCCCGTGGTATCATTTCGGACGAGCCGGCCCAATTTGTGTCTGCTTATGCTTCAGCACGGCTCTCCCACGTGTGCGACGGTATTAAGACACTCGCCCGGCCACTTTCAAGTCCTTCCAGAGATCGAATAAATTATAAATTAAATTATAATTGTCCGGATCGGGATTCGAACGCGATACCTCACGCTTCATGGTAGACTTTTAAAACTATTTAGCTACGAAGAGACATTTAATTACATAGAGCCATTTAGCTCTCAACAAAAAAAATTTCAATCATAATGAAATTGGCGTTTTATGTGTCTTTTATATATGTGTACCTTTGTTTTTGCTTCAAGTTTATTAAACGAATTTGATCATTAAATAAACTATAGTTTTTTTTCTATACAATATTGTATTTGAACCCGTAAAAACACACAATAAATAATATAACACATGGATTTAAGGTACACTATATGGCACTATACTTTTTTTAATAAATTCATTCCTTTGTTTTTCATTTAGAGGTTCATCAATTTGCGTTCGCGTCTCAAGAAGTCCGCGAACTGAAATAGGTTAAGAAACTCTATTATAAATATTGATTTTTACACATGTATGAAGTCACCTTCCTTTTTCACAATGAATAGAAATTGTATAATCTGGGCGAATGCGTGACGGCCTTTTATGGTGTTTCTAGTACGCGTTTGATATAAATTTCCAATGTTCTTACGTAATATTGTGTCGTTGTTGGTAACGTATAGATTTGTTTATTTTAGACTGTTACAGTCTCTAGGTCGCGCATTTATAAAAAAACTAATTAGTAATTAAGTAGATTGTATGTTGCAATTGTTAATAAGTTTTTGAAATGTTTGCTTCGTTTGCAATATAATAATTTTAATTGGTGAAAGTGACAATTTTTCAAGTTCATCATGAGAAATTGACGAACCTATTGGACGATATTAAGTAACACACATACACATTTTCACATAAGTCACAAATTAAAGCTAACTTTGTGAGGCTTATTATAGTTATAATATAAAAGTATACTCTACTTAAGAAGTTTTTTAGGCAGAGCGTGTGCCTCTTGACTGGTTTTTATACATACTATGAATCCCAGCCTCTTAGTTCTAAGCAATCATGTGTAATGAAATTAATATATAAATTAATATTACGATCATCTCGATATTTCTCATTCCACTGCTGAAGTTTTTTAAAGGCATTTTTGGACTGCTTACAAACTAAATGTAATATATAATATTGTTTTTGACAGCTGAGTGATCTTTTAACGTGATTACGCTTTGAAGAGTGAAATCAACTTATGTTAGAAGTGATATTATTGTAGAAATAAAACAGAAGAATATACATTCATGTCGTTTTATATCATGTTAACCCCCAATTGTTTTATCATCAAATGAATCAATTTGTTACTCTGTTAACAAAGAATTTAATTATTTATTACAAATTTAAATATCTTGCATATGTCAGTTAAAACATTGAAGCTAGAGATCTGATCATCATCATCATTTCAGCCGTAAGACGTCCACTGCTGGACATAGGCATCCCCCTTGGACTTCCATAAATACCTGTCGGAGGCGACCTGCATCCAGCGTCTTTCGGCGACCTTTACAAGGTCGTCTGTCCATCTTGTTGAATTAAAAATAAATAATACAGATCTGATATGTATTAAAAATTTGATTCTACCAACTCTTGAGGGGGTAGTAAATAATATATTCTTTTGTTAGTAAGATCAGATGTTTCTTGTATTCACAATAAAATGTGCTTGATTCCTAAAAGGTCTATAATTGATGAATCATAAATAAAAAGCATGAATGTAGAACCATTTTGAAATGTCTTTAATAATGCTGACCGCCTAGGATTTTTTTCTTTTAGAACGTAACATGACAATTGACATTTGACAAGTCAATGATTGAAAGTGATTGTCGCCTGATGTGATGTGAAATTCAATTAATAATACCATAATTGTTTGTACTTTCGCCAATTTTTAAAATTTGTGTTTATTTTTATTTTAGTAAGAGTCGTTTCTCGTTCTATTATTCGCCCGTGAAGGGAATGATTGGCGAAATTGACACAAACTTATGTCTCATTCTCGATTTTTGTTATATAGCGTAATGGACAGACTGTTCCTTTAATAGGACTATGGACAACCGCGCTGTAGTTGTGTTGACGGCTTGTTTTTTCCCGTTTAAGCCTTACAACAAACATAGTGCACAAATTGGCGGTAACGCACCTTTTCCTGGGTGAGCCTCCTGATCGTCTGCAAGTTTTTATAAAAAAAACACATTCTGATAATTAATTCAATATTAATTCCATTTGTATATTAATTTTTATTACTATTTTTATCTCTACGTTGTCTTTATGGTACTAGTTTAATTTGTTGTATCTTGATAAGACGTTGAACTCGCTTCATGAAACTGGTTTTATATTTTAATATACACAATTAAGTTATAACAATAGAATAGTTTAGGAAGAATTGCAAAGAAGTTAAATCACATCAGTTTCACACAGTTGGTTGATTACGTCGGGCGAATGTGGTGTTGCGTGTGGCATTAATTTTGCGCGATTTCATTATGATTTTGAATGTGTGGAAAGGTTGCATTCGGTAGCGTTCTATGATTTATTACAACTGTCCTGTACATTGTCAAATTTGAAATGTCTATTTGATAGACATATCAGTATAATGGATTTATTCGTTAGGTCAGGACTTCCACCTGTGCTCCTAGGATAGTTAGGCAACATCCTAAAGGCGTTGCGAGACCATTTGAGTCTCGATTTCAGAAACTACACTTAGAAAATCAAGTACATCCTTCTTATTAGCTTTTTATTCATATAACTAGCCATATACAAGTGTATTAATAATTAATATGTCTCATGAATTACATTACTGTTTTGTTTTGTACGTGTTTTGTAATAAATAATATTAAATAATATATAATGGAGTTTTTTCTGATAACCTCATATTATATATGTAATTATTATATATATATTATATATAATTATTGTAGTCTAACTGATACTGTTTTTAGTTCCAGTATCTGTAAAAGTAGGTTGTTTTGATTATGGGGTGTCGTAGTGAAAATAAGTTTGGAAAGCCCTCCTGCCTTAAGTAATAATAGAATTTGGAGTTGACATTTGAATGTTACTTGTTTATTGTATTGCGGGCAACGGAGTAAGTGTGGACAACCGACCTGGATGTGTTGCCGTCTTTTTAAGCTGCATATATAATTCCAAGGGTCTCTGATAAACTCACTCAGAGAAACGTAGTACTACTGTTTCACGCTGGTAGTCTTTGAGCCCTTAGTATGGCCAACGAACCGGCTCAATTAGTACCCAATCAGCTGGCTTAACCACTTGATGACGATTTATGATCATGATCGGATTATAATATATTAGTTATATTAGTATAATATATTATAAGTTTTATTCTTCATGACGTCATCTGTCAATAACATTCTAAATTTGACAAACTTTATCATCTATTATGTCGCGGTTTCTTTTATGAAATGAATGACGAAGTGATGCATTATAAAGTAAACATTGTATGCCTGTACTAAGTAAATATGTAACATCAGTATGTTGAGAGTAAAAGCATGTAGTTTTTGTATGGTATGAACAAACACAAAGTATGTAGATCGTTTATCAGCGTGATATAGCATGGTATTGTGTTTCTCTGAGTGAGTGAGTAGCCATTAAGTTTAGCTTGTCGTTTACTTGGCGCGCTTACGGCGCGATTGTCCATGGGCGGTTGTGATCTCTTGTCGCCGCGATAATAGAACAAAATTAAGATTCACGGAATACTTAGCGTGAAGCGGTAGTAGTGAATCAGTGAGAATTTCGGATACACTTAAAATTATACCGCTTTAGCGGTGTAAAATGGCGGCAACGCAAGTAAAGCGCCAACTGTGACGCGATTGTCCATGGGCGACGGTGTTCTCCTACCGTAGCTCACCTGCTCCGTTATCCGTTATACCATATTTTTTTATTCTGCTTTGATGTTCGATTGTGGAATTCAGCTCCAGGTATTAGTATCCAAACAGCTCCTCAGAACAGTCTGCGTGATAAATGCCATAGAAGATGCTGAGGGTAGCAACGTTTCTACGCAAAAAATGTCAATGTCGTCATATCCTCGATGGTCGCGACTCCTGACCTCTCAGATCAGATCGCCGGCTTTCTGTAGAAAGCTGTTTCTCCAGTGGGTATAAAAGGAAAAGTTAATTTGCTTAGCTAATGTCAAATTGACGAGGATTTTATCTAAATGTTTTGTGACATTGAAGGAAGTAATTGTAGCTGTTGGGGCGCATTCTCAGTTGCTCGCCAATTTATCGTGATTATATTACAATTAATGGCTCAATTGGTAGCTACGAATACCATTTTAATAGCGATAGCGCTCGATTTCTATTTGAAACAAGTTAAAGTAGCTACTAGTTGCTAAGAGGTGTCTTTAAGAAGTCAGATAATATTACAAAAATATTTTACCTACCGTCGAGATTTTGAGAGCCTAGTGCCGCGTGGTTTGACTGGCCTATCAATCCTATTTCTTCTGATATGTATTGCCGTTTTTTGTTGAGTGTAAGAGAATATTATATCATGATCATAACAGTATTGTAACAGTATTTGAACAATGTACGCTAACGGATACAATGGTCTAGTTTAACGTCGTGTCTGTCCATCTCGAGTGGGTGCTGATTGACGTCCCGAGCTGTTCACCGTTCACTCGCTGGCCTCAGCTGTAATAGACACATTTACATGAGGATGTCTTGTTCAATTAAAGGCGATTCACGATCCTCTGTAGTGCTAAAACAATTATAAAAGTTAAACAATCTGGTTGCGTATAATTTGCCTTACACATGTTTCATAAAAGAATAAAAGTCTGATTTCAAACTCAAAAAGTATTTATTCAAATAGGCTCCACATTTTTATTCAAATAGGAGGCACTTTTACAAGTCAATTTACAATAGTAAAGCTTCAATCGGTTCGAAAGATAATCAATCATACATGAAAGATCATCTGTTGCATTGTATTATGACGTTAATAGATTTATTTTCTAACAAACAAAAGTGTAGGTATTTAACACAGAGTTAAGTATTTTTATTTCTATAATATAGCGGACAACGGAGCAGGTGTGTCTATTATATGGTAAGTGAACAACGTCGTCTATCACACACCGCGCCACTGTCCGCGCTTCGGTCGTAATGCTGGCTTTTTACACCGCTTAATCGCTATAATTTCAAGAGCTTCTGATATCCTCACTCAATCAGCGACAGTACAAATACGCTGAGCATGCTGTAAGCCCGTGGTATAATTACCATCCAGCTGGCCCAATTAGGGCGTCAGCATATGCTTCAGCATGGCTCTCCCACGGGAGTAAAAACTTTTTAGTTGTATAGCGGGAAATGGAGCAGAATATTTGTATGGTAATAGATCACTTCACCTGTGTAAATCGGCGCCATACTCCCTTGGTTGTAGTGTAGGATCTTTAGGCCGCTTGAGCGGTTTAATTTCGATTTCAAAAATATCCAAAAAATGTTTATTGTTTTGTTAATAAGTGTGTTCAATTAGGTGGATGTCTTTAAATATTCTCTCAAGACAATAATACAATGATTGTTTCTCACGCGTCTGAATGTAGTTCGCTCGTGATTGTGGCTACAGCTTCCGCATGCTTGTGGAGTCTGTCTCGCTCATCAAGGATTTGTTTGATGAAATAGATTGACGTTAAAAATTCTGTCGAGATCGCGTCTACCAGATGAAATTGAAGGTGATTTATGAGAATTGTTGTTAAGTCTAGAGCAGGTGTAGGTACTCTATTTTTTTGTTTTATAAGCTGAAGTACGAGATTGTTTTGGGCGCAAAGAGCCCAGGATTCTTGTGTCCTGATTTGATTGCCTAGTGGAAGGCCTTACTTCGGCCGAAAGGCTCGTTGCTAAATGGTTCTATAAGTCTTTCATGAAGCGAGAGGTACCAGGTTCGAATGCCAGTCTGAATAATTATAATTTAATTTATTCGGTTTCTTGAAGGGGTTGTCAGTGACCGCCGAGTGTCTTAATACTATCGCGCCCGTGGGAGAGACATGCTAAAGGATATGCTAACGCTCTAATTGGGCCGGGTCGTCTGAAGCGATACCACGGGCTCACAGAATACACTAGGTGAATATAAAAGGTGAATACACTGGCTCCGGTGGAAATTCTGCCCGATGGTTCACGTAATGGTTTTTTTAAATTGAGGTATTGTACTTCGGGCTACCGAGTCCTGTATATTCTTTCGAAAGATACACATGCAACCCTAAAAGTATATAGTTTTTAGCAATTAATATGAAACGTGACGAGTACGTTGTAGCGTTGGCGCCAAACGGCCGTAATACCACACTTTTATCGTCGTAAATATGCGATTAGGCGTCGGTTTACAGTTGTCTAACGGCCGTGACATTGAATTCACTTTCGCGCCGACGATTCATGTAAGTGGTAATTACCTAACTGGCTTAGTGGCGAGGCCGTCATTTCCTTCCCCCTACATAAGAATGCATTAAATTGCATTGTCGTGTTTAATTGTGGACATTGGTGGTTTCCGTGTAGGAAAATACTGTTTACCTTACCTAAAGAATTAATCGGAGAGAAATAGAAGAATGTATTGGAGAGTGCCATGTTTCTTTCCAAATTTACTAATGTTTACTTTAAAAGTCTTATACGTACTTATTAAGGCATTCTGTTCAGCGTACCAATATTGTAGAATCTACCTACCTGCGGAGGTAATTCCAAACCATTACGACTTGGATATTTTCAAAATAAACGGTTTAATTAATTAAAGGGTGGTAATGCACCCGTAGTTGCCGCGGCTAGGTGTGCCCATGAGCACCGGACCACTTATCCTACGTAAGCCTTCTGTTTGTTTACCTCGCGATTTTTAAATAAAAAAGAATATACTAAGTTTTAATTTTACATTAAAGGTTAATTTTTAAGTAAAGCCTGTTATAGGAGACTATTACCTGAACGATACGTACCCTTGGGAATTGTCTGCTTTAGTTCTTTATGTATTTTATATTGTGATCAGGTCTTCTTCTGACCCTCAGAAGAAATACTGTCCTGCTCGAGACCTGATCAGATTTGGGCGTGGCCGTGAGGAGCATGTGCATTTGAGTAAATGACCTTCATTATTCATCATGTATTTGCATTCTATGCAAATGAATATACAAATTGTAAAATCTTGTGTTTTCAAGTTTATTGCTAATATTAGCTATTTACATATGAAATTGGCGTTTTGTAGTATTAGAATTAACTCCTTTTTGGTTAGGAATTCCAATTAAAAAATTAAATACATAAATTTACTGATGTCTGTGATTGGAAAACCGTAATTCTGAACCATCGCAAACCACGCTCGACTGAGCCGCAGGCGGCGATGTTAGTGATAAAACTTTTAATCCAAGTGAAGTCAAGTTTCATCGTTTTCACATCGATGTTTGTCGTTCCACAACTGAGCGTTTTTAAGGCTGTTTGTGCCGCGCACCACCTTTCTGTGGAATCAGCTGCCAGCGGGGGTATTTCCAAACTAATAGAAAAATGTTTATATTCCTTAAAGCCTTTGCAAGGGCTAGGGGTTTCCATTAAAAAAAACAAATTGGAAAGACGAAAAGCTTGAAAGGTAGATAATTTGATTATTTAAAACTTACCAATACAACAACAAAATAAACATAGAATACACATGTATGGTATGTTTAAAAAGGGATAACGCTCGCCTGTATGCCCCACCACCCCCTCCCATATAAGATTCATATGTAATGGCCTAATAAAATGCTACCATTGGTAATTTTCTTTTGAACAGCATCCAGCACGTACGTGGAAATAAATTACTTTAGTAAAAGTATCTTGTATCGGCTTATTTGAGTTCTTTGGGCGATAATTATCAATCGCTACGGTTAAATTGTATTGATTTCAATTGAATGATGTTTACAAGCCATTGTGGATTGTATAAATTGTTCGCCACCGTACATGCGTGACTGGCTTCTGAAAGCAAATATTTCCATACACTTGTTCGTTGTTCATACGAATTTGACATTATTTTGTGGCTTCGAACAGTTGAAAGGATGTGTGGTAGATTTTTATTTATGCAAGCGGTGGCATTAGAGCATGAGGGTTATAGTATAAGCGGTCTGCAGCCCATGGACACTTGTGTTAACATATTATATATGAATTTGTTGTGTTTGCGAGATGTGTATAGAAACTAGTTGATCTTGGTAAACGTTCTTTTGCAATATAATTTTTTAGAGTATTAAATTGAGAATATATTTGTATAAGGGTTAAAATTTAGGGTTGAATGTATTTTTCAATACTGATTCCTAAAAAAATTGGATCAGTCCATCCTTAACATATTAGGATGTATGAAATATAGATGTTGACGAATTCTAAAATATTTATGATTTGCTGAACAAGTTTTATAAAAGTCAGTCGATTAAGAAATCCAGAATTATAGTAAATTAATAATGTTACTAAAATGTTAATAATAATATGTTTTACTTTTGTTTAAAGAATCCTATCTATAATATTTACCCATTATTAATGATATACTAAAGCTTTCATATTATTATGAGAAATCATCAAATTGAAAGCTGATGCTAACCTCTGAACTGGCCCTCTGCGGATGCCTCGAACAAGTATCCCTTCACTTAATCGATAATATATTCTAATATTATAAATATGAAGAGATTGTTTGTTTGTTCGGCTAATCTCAGGAAGTGCAGGTCGGATTTGAAAATTCTTTTCAGTGTTGGGTAGTTATTTATCGAGAAAGGCTTTATTATAGTTTAAAAAAATAATGGATCTTACTTAAAATCCAATAATACTCAAGGTGTAAAAGAATGACCCAAAAAAATCCAGAACATCGCGGGCGCTGCGAAATTTATCGACAACAATGTACTATAACTTTGCAGAACGTAAAATTACATTATATTTTAAAAAAAAAAAAGAGATCCTTACTAAAAATGCAGCAATTTTATAGAAACTATCAAAACAATTACCTATTTGTTGTAAAATTATCAATTATGATGTTTAAAAATCCGTACATTGTCGGGCTTATAATATTCGATGATCGATCGGAGACCTCGTGATCAATCATGAGCAATTGAAACGAGATCAATTAATTTACGGTACACACTAAATTCAAGGTGAAACGGCACCGTTCTGACCTCAAGTGTTCATCACACTTTCTATTCCATATTAAGAGCAGGCACATCGAGTGTTTAATGTGTTCGATGTTATTTCAATATCAGAAAGCTATCATCATACAACGAGTTAGTTTAACTAAGTTTTTCTATATAAATCGACGTATAGGAAATATAAAAGTCATAGTAAAGTGTCTTAACCTCCAAAGCAAATAGGGAACTGAACAGATGTATGTCTATGGTACGGAACACCGCCGCCCCTGATTAACCAAGGCAAAGTCCGTGCTTTGGTTGTGTTTTATCGACAAACACAGTACAAGTGCTTTTTTCACAGTTTTGTGAGCCCGTGACGGGACGGTTTAATTAGTGCATCAGCATATACTTCAGTATGGCTCTCTGGTTAAGGCAGTGTTAAGATACTCGGCCCGGCCATACTGTCAAGCCCTTCCAATGACCGAATCATTTTATTATTCACTTTTATTCGGTATTTATTGCTTTGTGGTAGGCTTATAATATATTTATTTATTATTTTTATAACTATCACAGAATACTCAAGGTGAAACGGTGATTCCTACTGTTTTTCGCAGAGCGAGTGAGGATATCGGATGCACTTAAAAGTGAAGAGCCGGCAACACAATCTATGCGCGGACTGTGGCGCTGTTGTTCATGGGCGACGGTGTTCTCTTACCATATAGGAAACCCAACTGATCCGTTGTCCGTTATAGAATAAAAAATATTACAACTTTATTTATTTTTATTTATGGTTAATATATAGTCGTATTTAGAGTAATGTACCTATTGACTGTAATGATATTCATTTTATTCTGATACACAATGGCCGTGTTTACAACAAACAATGATGTGCGTCTTTATGCCCGTGGTATTTACGTATTAACAGATGCTTTTCAATCAATATCCTTGACACGCCAAAGTTCATGAATGGTTCTAATTGAATGTAAACATGGGACGGTCGCAGATAATCTCAACAATGGGCAGATTAGTTTAACCTTAGCGCCTCCTCTATTGATCCGGCTTGTTTATGTTAAATTAATATTGCTTTTGGTGAATGACTATGTTTTTATGACAATAGGTACTAATTATAGTTGGAAACGATTTAATAGGATTTTTGATAATAACATAAATATCGTTTTTTAAATTAAAATAAAATAAATTTTAGTTTCAATTACTATTTATGTTTACTATATTGGAAGGTGTTGTTTTGATAAATGATAAAAATTTGCAGTTTTTGGCCGAATGGACAATGACGCCGCGAGTTCGATTCTCGGTATGAATATAATTTATAGTTTGATATATAAACCTAACAGTGGCTAGGCGTATCCCAATAATCTTGGCCGAATCAATTGTCTAGATAAAATTTATCTCAAAAGATTTTTTTAAAATAATTATCGGAAGCCTTATCTAGGATAAGCGGTTATTGCCCGTGGAGTGGACACTTCTTTAGAAAAACTAAGTTTAAATCAATTGCCAGGTATTTTCAAATAAACGACCTGTGGACTTTAAAAAAATGAGCGTATCTATCTCTAAAAGGTCGGCAACGTACTCGCAGCCATGCAAGGGCTAAGAGCGACCATGGCCTAAGTCCACCGCTTATCCTAGGGGAGCTTCGTTCTCGTTTGCCATGGTTTTCATAAAAAAAACTTTTAATTTAAAAAAATCACAGTCACTGATGCCGTTCTGAATACAAACTACCAAACTTTGAATGTATTTAAACATCGTCGGACCCTAAGGGCCATAATAAACCTATTGCGAGTCAATTTATCTATTCGTTGGCACACATTTCGATGGTCAACGCCAACTATTTGAACCGCGGTGAGCGCACAGAATATTAACAACGAACACAACCTTCGCGGGTTTTCATGAGGAAAAGTTTAGACAACACGATTGTTTGAACAGTTGCAGAAGCCTTCTTCATGTTAGATCGTTGACCTTCTACATCCCTTTGATTATTGATTACGCAACCGCTTTGTGATTCAATTAATTGTAAAAAGAGGAAATATACTAAGAAGGTTTTATTGGATCTCTTTAAAGAAAACCGAGACACTTTCCGAGGGCAAAGCTTGGTCATTCAGTTCTTAGCTGATCGCCTTGAGTGGAAACTTCAATTTCCGTTATTATTATTGTAATGAAGTTAATTAAACTGTAAATAGTGGATTTTTAGTCTAATGTTTTTTGACTTATCCGCGGCCCAGTTGGGGCTGGGAATGTTAATATGTACAGGATCGCCTATCCTGAGTGAGCCTTCTACTCGTATGCCTTTATTTAAGTATACATTATATTTATTTATTATTATTATCTATACATTTATGTAAGTATACATTTATTTTATTTGTTTAATTAAATTCTACCATTTATAGTTTGAAAATACTTTTCTGAAGCTAAATTAGGTATTGCGTGGCGAAATTGTTTATAGGTCTTAATAGCGATAATCAAAATGTTTTACGCAATACAGACAAGAATTTTGCATAAAAACGGCGAATTCGCTGGCGTTAACAAACAAATCGTTGATAAAATTGCGTGATTGTAATTGCGATTTTAATTTGCATTTATCATAGAGCACGGCGAGTTTTGTGCTATGTCCGATCGGTTTTAGGAAATCTCGATCTAGCCTAGATTTTACGGTGCGGTCTTATTGAAAATTTCCACGAGCCGTTATTTGAATTGTTGTGACGATTATTGTAAAGCGTTTACAATAATCGCCACATAATCTAATATAAGCTACTGTGACGTTATGGGTAATGAGTTCGATCACCCGTCTGTTTAGAGTTTGAAATTTTTTAATTAATTATTTGATGTCAGGTACAGCTTCATGAACTATGTTGATGCAACTTTATTACAAGTTTATATTACACGTGCCGACAACTAAATGTTGCATTTTTATTCAATGATGTCATACACACATTTCTTTAGTATTTTGTATTAGTTATGCATTATTACTGTTCTATTTCGAAAGTAGTCTAAAACCGGCAAAACAACCAATGCGTGGACTATGTCGCGGTTACCGTCCATGACCCGGTGGTGTTCCCTTAACATTTAGGAGACCTACCTGCTCCGTTGTCCGTTATACCATAAAAAATATCAGTTTCTAGTTTAAATTTTTAATTGTAATTTTTAAATAGTAATTTTTTTGTAATTCGTAACAATACCTCTCAGGTGCGGTTAAATTGGTTCAATGAACGGGGTCATCGGCTCATTATGCAAGCTTAGATCCGGTTGTTTTTGTATATTACTTTTACCGATTACGCGTACATGACTCCGCGTGATAGATTATATGCAGCTAATAGCCTTATACAATGTGCGGGGTTACGTTCTTACTTGGGCTGAGACCCGAAGCAAAAGGACGAGTTATTAAACGGTGTTTACGTAAACAAAAAGCGATATGGGGATCTACTAAAATTAATGTCCTTTTTATAGTATAGAAGGCAACGGAGCAGCCGAGCCTTCTGAAAGATAGGAGATTACCGCCGCCCATGGACAACTGAGCCACAATCTGCGAATTGATTATGTTGAGAGCTTCATACGCCGTTTAATTTGTGTAATCACGTGGCCCTCCGACACAACTCGGCGTAATAAATTACAATTAGGTACATTCACGTGATTTCAAAATGGCGGTAGTTGATGCTGGATTTTAGTGGAATTTTAATACATCTTTCTCTATGAACGAGTCTATAAATTGTTTCGCGTAGAACTACAAACACCGTGTTTTCTGCATGAATAATGCATCGCAGTACAGATCCTCTAACAGGCGAATTTATTGCCACAAACCTAGCGGACTTAAATGTTTCTTATAGTTTTTCTTCGTGTTGCACTAGAATAACGATTAGAAAAAGTAGGATCTTGTATTAGGTTATATTTATTTATGAGTTTTTATCTGTAAACGATTGAGCAATTTAAATAGCAGTAAAAATACAATTTAGCAAAATGTTAACCCATTCCACAGAGTAAAATGTTGTCAAAGTGCCACTTCATAAACAATAGAATAAGTTGATAAAAAAATAAAACGGATTTTAATAAACACATAACTTTAAGTGGTGTGTTAGTTTAGCTACTTTCAGTTTGATGAATAGAGATTTGTAATTTTTTTTATTTAATAGTAGGCAACGGAACAAGCGGGCATTCTTTATGGCTAGAGGCCTGACGCTTATGAACAAACGCGCTACAAGCCGCGGTTAGTTTGTGTTGCTGGCTTTCTACGCCAGTTGAGCGGTATAATTTCAATACTCTCCGTTATCTCTACTCACTCGCCGAAACACAGGAGGAAAAGTACTGTTTCACACTGGATTATGATAGCCCGTGGTATGACGTCGGACGAGCCGGCCGAATTAAGGTGTCTACATTGCTCTTCATCAGGTGCGACAAATGGTATAAATAAGATTGTAAATTTTATTCAGACCGGGATATGAACCCATACTATCCTGACGTATGGTTAGACCAGCCACGAGGCTATTAAAATTTTAATATTTTGACCTTGATTGGAATAATGTAATACCGCCAATTCCAAACAGTTAAATTTGAAAATATGCCTTAGATACATAACGATACTGATTGACTCAGTCAGAGAATGCGTCTTATGTAAGAGGGAAAAGCTCAGTAAACCTTTTAATGAAGAGATTCTAAATATGATTTATATAACCATTGATATTCATAGTTATAAGTAAGATTAATGAGGGTTTTTTTCCGATGTTTTTCTCTGGGTCGACATTTATTAAGATAGTAGAGTGTATGAGCACAGGAATCTGTGAAATGCGGTAGCACGCAAATATGACAAATTATGACTGAATAAAAATACTGTTTAGATTTGTAAATAAATTTTTATTTATTTGAACCACACCGCGCTTGGCGCTGTCAGTGTCTGAACGAAATGACATGTTTTTTTGATTGCGGAGTGATCTTAGAACGTAATTGCGATAGAGTGTTAAAACGTAAGTTTAAATACTGAATTTCGTTTATTATCTATGTGCATCGGTACTAATAGACTTCTGTTGTGATTTCTTTCTTTTAAGGTAGGATTCTTTGTTAGATTAATTTAAGTGAAGATTATGTTATTCTACCTACTCCGTAAATTTTCTTACTTCATTTGCAGACTTAGTTTGAAGTAATTGCCTTATATGTATATATATAAAATTAGTGTTGCCCAAATGCAAATCCAAGACCAAGATCGCCTAATTTTAGCAAGACCAAGACTGACCGTGTAAGACTTGAGCAAGAACAAGACTAAGCCTGCAAGACTCGCGCGTCTTGCAGCTATTTTTATTGGCAGAGATTTTTGGAATTTCTCATTAAATCTTTAGACTTTACTATGGCTATGCTAATTCAGTCTCAAAATGTTCCTATTCTGATAGGTTTTTCTAAGATCTGAAGTAATCTTTAATAAATATCCATAGTCTAATAGATAATTTCAAGACTGGCAAGACTCTTGCTGCAAGACCAAGACCAAGACTGGGAGCGCAATACCAAGACCAATACCAGATGTATTGGCTCAAGACCAAGACTGGCTTAAAGTCTTGCATTTGGGCAACACTAGATAAATTATAGTTGTCAATGGGACCATACTGCAATTGTTTTGGCTGTGTGATCGGATTTTTAGTCTTCGGTATTCTCTGGAAAAGCCTGCTCAACGTCAGCATAAGATTCAGCGTTGTATTTTTATGCAGTTTTTTTCTATCGTACAGCGTGTATAACGGAGCAGAAGACAAGTATCTATGTAAAGAGATCACCGTCGCCCATGGACAACCGAGCCGTAACGGTTAATGCACGCTTCGGTTGTGTTATAGACTTTAAAACAATCTGATTAAGCATTTCACAGTCTATATAGTAGTAACCAGTGAGGAATTATATGAACGGTATGCATAGGCACATAAAACATTATTTCATAATAAAACTTTGTCGTAATCTATTAATTAAACCACGTAGCGTCGTAACTTCACAACGTGGAATTCGTGTAGAATTTAATTATTACACCTTGACACATTTGCGTGGTCGTTCAGAGCGGGGTTCAATCTGCCGATGGTAATTTATCAGCGAGTGACAGGTCAGTGATTCGCATAATTAATCTTGTATTATATAAGATTAAATTACTACAATGTCTTCTATGTAACGCATAATGCGTCGCGTGCGCATGGCCAACCGGCCAGTTAATTATAGGTAGCGTACTTATCTTTTGTTACATCTGGCTGACATCCTGAATTAACACGTAGTCATCTTTTTTATATAGTACAGCGGACAACGGAGCAGGTGGGTCGCCTATATGGTAAGAGAACACCGCCGCCCATGGACAACCGTGTCACTGCCCGCGCTTGAGTTGTGTTGTCGGCGTATTATGCCACTTAAGCGGCATTTTTAAGGGCTCCCGATATCCTAGTTTGGTATTCTCTGAGCTCGTAGTATCACTTCGCCGGCCCAATTAGTGCGTCAGCATATGCTTCAGCATGACTCTCCCACAAGTGTGATGGCGAGGCTATGTTTGATCTAAATAAAAAAGTGGAGAGTAATGTTAGTTACGCCTGTTATAACTCAAGAATGGTAGGGCAGATATTCATACAATTTATTAAGGAGGTAGGTTACATTCTGGATTAATATATACTATACGCTACTTTTTATTCAACTACAAAAATAGTGGGTAATGATTTCGATTTTAGTGTGTTGGTTTTTTGTAATTGCCACGGATTGCTGATAATTCATTGCTCCTGGTTTTTTTTGGAATAGCAGATAACGGACCAGGTGTTCTCCAATATGGTAAAAGGAACACTGCCGCCCACCGACAACCGCGCCAAAGCCCGTTCTTTGCTTGTGTTGCTGGCTTGGTACGGAGATAAATAAATCTGAAATTCATCTCTCAAGGGTCGTGCGGATCACCCGTTTGTATTTTTTTGAAATATATTTCATTTTAAAAGCAAGTTACTAAATTACGTAAAAGAATTTGACAGGTGGCGTACCGGGCGACATCTGCCCGTCATTTAGTGCAATTCGTATAGATACATTGTACCTTTGCGATTTACGATGTATTAATGACGGTCATTCACTTTCACTGCGCCTCATGGCCGCATCTACGTGATGGCCATGGTGATGGCAACCTCATGACACAGTCCCGTAGACGGTCGAAAGTCGGTTCCGTGATTCAGCGATTCATGCCATATCTGCCGTTAAAGGCCTCAAATTGTTTGTTATGTATGATTTTCGCTTTTTATATATACTGATAGAGCGATTTCGTTACGGGTTGTTATTTTTAAGAATGAAACAAAAAAAGTATTATTAAATCGTAAAATGCCTTAATAATTAAATAATAATAATTCCTTAAAAAAGACAGAGATGCATGGAAACTTCTGCACAAGCATCAACTGGTACCCTTTAAACTAGCCAATAGCTTACAAATAAACCAACTATTGTAAATTTTGCTATAAAAAATGGAACCCTATTAGTTTCTTGTTGGTTTTTCTTGTAGAGGTATATCTTCCGAACCAATGGTAGCTTTACTATTGTATATCGACTTGCAAAAGTGCCCCTTATGGGTGCCTATTTGAATATGTAGATGCTTTTGAATTTGAATTTTATTATCCTTCATTTGCAAGTGAAAACGGGTCTGTGCTTCACTGTAAATGGGATTTGTCGGTTTTCAGCGAATTTTAGACTATCAGTAACATTAATGTGAAAATAAGAAGAAACGTTCGTTGCATGCAAAAATATAAATACATTAAATTTGGTTATCAGTCATGAAATTGATACTCGTAAATCATAGCTTATTTTCAATAATGGAAATGTATAATAATTAGTAATCTAAATGCCCTAAATTTTACCGGTGGGAGAGTCATGCTGAAGCATATGCTGACGCATTAATTGGGCCGGCTCGTCTGAAATGATACCTCGGGCTCACAGAATACTCATTGTGAAATGGTAGTTGTACTTGAAACGGTATTTCTGCTGTGTTTTTCTCAGTGAGTTAGGATATTGGAAGCCCTTAAAAAAGCTGGCAACACACCCAATGCGCGGTTTGTGGCGCACCGTTCATGGGCGGCGGTATTGTCGTACTATACAGGAGACTCATCTGGTATATTATCCGCTATAGAATAAAAAAATATCCATTTCACGCTGGTATTCTACTTGAAAATGTTCAAGTAATGTCTCATATATGATTTTGAATATTGTTCGATGACAATGCACCTTCTGGCCAATGGTCACGGTCGACGAAAGCCAAAGATCATTGTCAGATATTGTTCTGTATACTTTCGCTATTGTGCCGTTCGGATTGAAAAACGACGCTGTTAAGAAACCTACAGCGGTGCCGCTCGAAAGTGTAGCCAATCGCGGTGTATAACTTTGGCATATTAAGTACATTTAGAGAATAATAATACGATTGAAAATTATACGTTTTTAATAAGTGAGAATTGGGTGAAACAGTACTTGAACTATGTTTCGCTGACGATTTGCCGATCAAGCGGTGTAAAAAGTTAGCAACACAACCAAAACTGGGATTTTGAAGCAGTTGTCCATGGGTGGCGGTGATCTCTTACTGCAAAGGAGACCTGTATGCTTCGTTTTTAGTTATACTATAAAAAATAGTTTTATTTAATAGTTTTACCTTTAACATGGAACGTTATCTTTAGAAAATAAATTTTAAAAATAAACAATAAAACTCGATTTATATTATCACTACTTTGCGTTTTTACTATCAGTAAATCACGAACGCAGAACGTACGTAATGCATATTATATTATATAATATAAATAAAAATAATAAATAAATAATAAAAAATAATATTATAATATTTAATGTATATTATAACACATTAATAACAATTTTTTAAAAATATGTCTCGTATTAGTTCGATTGTGTTTTTTTTTATAAAAAATGGCCCGTAGTTCCGGCGAGCCGTGGGTACGCTGCTGGTCTCTCTTTATCTGGTATCCCTTTAGGGATACTTTTTCATGGTATAGCGGTCAACAGAGCAGATTCTATCTTCTATATGATAAGAGACCACCAGAGAATCGCGCCTAAGTCCGCGCTTTGCCTGTGTTGTTTGGTTTTTACGTCAATTAAACGACATAATTACAATAGGCGTCCGTTATCCTCACTCATTCAGTGAAACACAGTTCAGGAGATAAATGGGATCAACATTAGCAACATTTGTGTCACGCATTTTGCTTAGGCTTTTATTTTTCAAGGTCCCTAATACGTAATGATTGGGAAATACCTTAGCAGGTTGGTTTTACAGAGTGATGATGCGCGGTAAAATGTTTTTAAAAATTGATATAATAAATTTTATTGGTTATGGATCGAAAAACATCGAGATGATACGAATGATACATCGCATTATGCCTCGATGTTCTATGACGTAAACTTCTTATCTTTGACTTTAACAGGCTTGTGGGAATAACACGGCTCTCGCGTTAATTACCAGATGCTCAACAAATTAATTAATCTAACACAGTACGGCGTGTTTCCATACAGCCGAGGTAAACGGGTTGGAATTGTTCCCTATCTGTACGGATCTCGCAATAGTTCACCAAATGCCGACTCAAAAGTTCATGCGAACAATGGCGTGGCTCTTGTGAAATTGTTTTGCTGACGTATCGGAATCATATTAGGGCGGCATTTGTATATATTTAGGGTCAGCAATGCACCCATAGTCAAACAAGTTCTGGGGATGTCCATGTGCGGCGGATCGGTTATCCTAGGCGAGTCTCCTACTCATTTATTTACACTTATTTAAACCATAGACTAGTATATTTATGATCAGGATCCAATAGGATGAGCTGAAGATAGGTTGAATAATAGGTCACTATATTATATCCCACAATTAATATATAAATATTTAGGTTTTTAATTTTTTTTTTGTAATAAGTATCTATGAAGAATGCAAAGCGCAATAACTATTGTATGTGAATTTTTATGACACTGGATAGGATGAATACGTTTCACGTATAAGTTTCATCTGTATCGCCTTTTTGTTGTCATGCCACAACTGAGCGTTTTGTTGGGCATTTTGTGCCTCGCACACTCTGTAAAACGAGCTGCATGCTGAAGTATTTCAAAAGCATTGGGGGGAACCTTCAAAGATAAGCTAATCGCATATCCTCAGGTGAGCCTCCTGCTCCCAGCTCGATTATAATACCGTTAAAATGAATATAAAAGTTACATTCATAGGCAATAATTGTGGTTGTATCGACTCGTTCTGTAATAGTAAATGTTTCGTGCATCCCAACTGTCATAATTTTTTTATGACATATAAAAATATATATAAATAAATAGTAAAAATATATACTATATATATACATGCATATATAGTTATAACTAATGATATATGATGAAATCTTAACAATAAATTGAAATTAAATTACAATAAAATATAAAAATATTTAGCACAACCACCTTTCCGAGGATTGTTATTGTAATAAAAACGTTTAGAGCTGCTTGCGTAATACCAGAAAGCCGATCGGAACCTACCTGTTTTCGTTGTATTAGCTAATCATTTCACTTTTGGCGCGAGGTGCTCACAATTTGACAGAGGACACGAGTCATCGACGACGTTAAAAGTCATAAGATTTATGGTCGTAAATGGTTGCGGGAAGTAGGAGCTAACCACCTAAAATTTTGGACAGCGGGTGCGTTATCGGCCTTTAGGCGATCAGTACGCTCTTTTTTTGAAGGTCCGTAAGTCGTATTGGTTAAGCAATACTTCTGCAGACAGCTGATTCAACAGAGCGGTGGTCCGTGGTACAAACTTTGTTAAAAAACGCTCAGCTGTGGAACGACAAGCATCGAAATGATACGGATGAAACTTTTGCTGTTACCTGTAAGCAGCGAAAGAGATAAAATAAGCCGAATGCCCTTATAAATGTGTTTAGTGAAATACTAGTTTTAAAATGCCGGTTACTTATGACAGTGGCATCAATGTGAATGCGCCAAATCAGTCCAATACTAAATACCGTTCTAACATGCAACGCGTAACAGAGATCAAGGTTAATTTAAACCCGCCAACGCGAAATGCAGTTTTTGTTACATTGGCGTGTTAACGGCCTCGTTTTGAAAGAGTTTGTCACGGAGGACACGCCTAGAAATTGTTGCTATTTGCGTCTCGTATCTGAGCTTAGTACCTACTTTGATTGATCCAGTCATCAAAGTTGGTCCTGAAGGTCTGCTTTCGTTGGCCGCTATGCTTGATAAAAAATATTATTATAATAAATAACGGTTTGTTTGTATGTTTTGAGAGCCTCGTAGCTTAATGGTCCCCTATATGGTAAGAGAACACCGCAGTCCATGAACAGCCGCGCGACAGTCTGCGCGTTCGTTGTGTTGCCGACTTTTTACGCTACTTGAATGGCATTGTTAAGGGCCTCCGATAGTTAAGGGCCTTCACTCTGCGAAACACAGCACAAGTGCCGTTTCAAGAGTATTCTGTGAGTCCGTGGTACAACTTCGGACGAGCCAGCCCAATTATTGCGTCTGCGTAGCTCTGCCACGGATTTGACAGAATTAAGATACTCGTCCGACCACTTCAAGCCCTTATAGAGACCGAATAAATTATAAATTAAATTATAATTTATAATTGTCCGGACCGGGACTCGAACCCTATACCTCTCTTTTCATGGTAGAATTATTAAATCACTTAGCTACGAGGCTCTCAGTATTAGGTAATGTTATTTTAAGATAGGTAATGTTATTTTAAGATTGAGTTGATTAAAATGTGTTGCGCTTGCAGGGTCTCCCGTCTTGGTCGCGCGGTCTGGAGGCGGCGGAGGCTGCGCGCGCGCGGCTCGTTCGCTGGGCGTGCGGCGAGCCCGCGCCAGAACCCGAACCACCGCGCAAGAAGATGCCGCACGCCCTCCGACGAAGGTGGCCCATGTGCCCCTGTCTGCAGGTAAGTCTCTACTCTGCGACTTAGTTAAACGTAAAAATATCATTATTTAAATAGACTTATTACAAGCACTTTTTAATCGTTGAAACAAAACAAAATTTAACGCCACGTTACAATTTACCACCTGGTTTTTTTATTCTATAGCGGACAACGGAGAAGGTGGGTTTCCTAATATAGTAAGACAACACCGCCGCTCATAAACAACCGTGCTACAGTCCGCGCATTGGTTGTGTTGCCGGATTTTTACGCCGCTTTAACGACACATTTAAGGGCCTCCAATATCCTCACTCACTCTGCGAAATACAATACAAGTACCGTTTCACGCTGAGTATACTGTGAGCCCATGGTATCATTTTGGACGAGCCGGCCAAAATAGTGCGACAGCATATGCTTCAACATGGCCCTATTACGGGTAGATGTGATGTGCTTTTGTTATATTTTGAGATAGAACGCTTCAGGTAACGGACATGAACTTATCAAAGTAAAAAAAAACAACTTGTTTATCAACAAGGTATGTTCAGACCACAGATGTAGGTAACACAGACTGTGTAACAAAACAACGATCTTGATAGATTGTAAAATTATAGAATCACCTAGGAGCGGGTACACCAATTTTGCGTCTCATTTGAATACAATATCGCGGTTCTATTTCTTATTGGGTAACTTGAATATTTATTGTTGCGAATTGCACAAGTTTTGATCGCATTGATTTAACGGTATAGTTGCCACAAAAGTTTAACTAAAAATACTACAACTACTTACTCAAATCTACTACCAATATACTGGAAATATTATTTTTAACGATAATAAAAGCGGAAAACGAGCAGTAGGCTCCTCTAGGATAAGAGTAAGTCATCCATGGCCCCTGCGGAGCCGCTTTCTTTTGAAGTTTTCCAAGTCGTACCTACTGCTTTAGAAATACCACCGCAGGCAGTCGATTTCATTTAGTGTTGGTGCGCAAAATAAGTAGACAAATAAAATGAAATAAAAATACAAAATAATAAACTGCAGGTAGAAAACAAATGTCTTGCTATTTTAATTTATTTGAACAATCCCGTTTGATCGATTTAGTATAGATACGATTACGATATTTAAGTGATTTTTAATATACGGATAAAACTTTGTGCAACATTTTTGTAACTAATGGGTAAAAATAGTCACTTGAGTGTAAGGTATCGTTTAAGGATGGGAAAGGGGGTTAAATGTTTTTTTAAACCACTGGTGGCAAACAAGCAGAAGGCTCACCTAGGGCAAGCGGTCTTGCAGAGCCTCGGGTGTCCTTGGGCGGAAGGTAGCCAGCCTCTAAGGAAGGTGTACGCTCTTTT
Organism: Delias oraia; assembly: GCA_018230265.1. Classification (NCBI taxonomy): domain Eukaryota; kingdom Metazoa; phylum Arthropoda; class Insecta; order Lepidoptera; family Pieridae; genus Delias; species Delias oraia. Next base: position 3,055 of record DWCF01000014.1, on the reverse strand, counting down.
CTTGATCATATTTCTCTCTTTTTTGATATTCGTTTGGAAATGCCCCTGCTGGCAGCTGATAGGAGAAGAAATGGAGCAAGAAATTGCGTTACGTTCCTTTAAGACAAATTTAGACGTGCACTCTCAGACTTTTTTAGAATGTAATGCTGTGAACGTCGTTGGTATGTGTACTAGTAATAATTCAATAGTGTTCGAATTAAAACAAACAATACCAATCCGATTGCAGCAGTTGCAGTTGGCCGGAACGTGTCGCATGTCTGGCCGGTCACGTCGGCCGAGGCCGGATATCATGTGTTGCGGGTTCGATTCACGTGAAACTTTCACACGAGACACCTAACTGTATCACTTGTGTGTCGATTGTTGAAAATAATAATATAAATTATTTTGTTAATTCTAACCATAGTTGATAAATGACGCGATGCAGTTTGATGCCGTTTCTTATGCATTAGCGCTTTGGAAACATTTCTCTTGTCAATAAGTGTCGTCAATATTTTATTTAAAAATTACATAAAAGTCTTGTTTTTGTGATAGATGATGTGTAGGATAGCTAGAAAGGCGGTCGAAGTAGTGAAATATATGTCGCAAATCATATGATAATCATTTTTACTTTTTTATCTGACTAATTTTGTACCTTCTTGATAAATTTGAAAATTCAGTGAAAAAATAATAAAAAAGGACACTTTAAGTTGTAAATAAAAGCTCCAAGAACAGTTGTCGTGGGTTAATGAAAAATATCTCTTTCATATTTTTGTTGTTGGAATATAAAGTAATTCTAGTTCTGAATTAAAAAAATACCAAATCCTACATGGATATTTATAGACGAATTTCGTATCACCGAAATATTTTCTATTGGATACCTGCCTACTTCAGTCAAAAAATTACCTTATCTTTCTATTTTTATACTTTATCTGTTAGAATCTTATCGAACTAATAGAAAATATTTGTAAATATATACTGAGCGTTTTTAAAGGCATTTTGTGCCGCGCACCACCACTTTGTACTCAGCTGCCAGCAGGGGTATTTCCAAACCTATACGACTTGGGGAGCATCAAGAAAAGAGTGTACATATTCCTAAAAGGCCGGCAACGCACCCGCGGTTCTGCAAGAGCTAGGGTTTTCCATGGGCGGAGAACCGCTTACCCTAAGTGAGCCTCCTACTCATTGGCCACCATTTACAAAAAAAAAGATAAAAATCTCTCAAGTTCGATAAATCTGCATGCAGGCGGCAAACTTTATAAAATAACATGTATGAGTAGAATAATTACTGTTCAGTTAATTTTCACGGGGAGATAACATGAAAACACTCGTGGCCAGACGACAGAACTGACAGTGTTTCCGTGTGATTGGGAGGGGATCTGAAACTGGGGTCGTGGAAATGTGAAGGTATCATTTAGATGCAGACAAACTACATTTAGAGTGCACTACACAAGTGTTGAAGAGTTTTTTTGATTCGGTTCGTGCAGATTGCCCCTGGAGGGGTTGGTTTGACAATGCATAGTTTTTTTATGTATGCTCTAATCTATGGTTATGTAAATAGAGTATATTATACACAACCAATTTAATACGTCTGATTTTATCTCTGGTTATGTATATAGATTATAGAGTATTATACACAACCAATGTGTCGAATCTAAGTGGTCTTATAAGCTTACCATGAAGCGAGAGGAATCGAGTTCGATCCCTGATTAAAGTAACAATAATTATGGAAGGCTTTGACAGTGGACGGGCGAGTGTTTGAATACTTTCTTACCTTTTGAAGAGCAATGCCGAAGCATATTATTAGCGGATGCACAAATCGGACGGGCTCGTCCGAAACGATACCACGGGTTCACATAATACTCAGCGTGAGTCAGTACTTATACTTTGTTTATTTATTTACAGCGGTCATCTCTTATTATAGAAAATCCTCCATCTCAATTGACCGCTATTTTATAAAAAATAAAAATATGTATTCATATATAGTCATATTTCTTGTAGGTAGTGGTACAATTTTTAGAATCGCTAATATACCATGCGAAGTACAAGGATTAAATAAATTTAAATGTTACATAAGTAGCGTAAAAAGCATGCAACACACAACCAATGCGCGAACTGTGGCGCGGTTGTCCATGGGCGGCGGTGTTCTCTTACTATATAGGAAACCCACCTGCTGCGTTACCCGCTATACTATAAAAAAATATACATTAAGTAAAAGATAATAAATAGATCGTACTAAACTTCTGGGTTCTTAAGCAATTGTTGCTTTGTTTTGGCTTTTTTAGCTTAGCCTCTGAACGTTCTTACAGAACTACAGCTACAGAACTTAATGTCAATATTAATATATACCATTAAAAAAAATTAAACCCGATTGAGATTTCTGACAGTTTTTCTCGTATTTGGGCGTGTTTGTGAACATTCGGTAGTTCGGTCGGTAAAGTTTTTAAGAAGTTCATAATTTGTTTTTTGGTCCTTGATTATCCTTTATGATTTTGACATTGAATTTTATGATTTTTTTGTTTTCTTGTGAAAAATTAAAAGTTAACATGCGCTTTGTTTGATTGTTACATGGTTACGCATAATAAATATTAATTGTGTATTGTTCTGGGTTCGAACGGCGGGGATTCAAATTACAGGAGGCTGAGTTTAAGTTGGTTGAAACGTAGTGCACAGAACGGTCTAAGTCTAACCCTGCCGTATACGGTAGCTTTGGGATTTCGCAAATATCTAGTAGCTAAGAAATAAACTTCTAAAATGTTATTCGTATCATTTTCATGTTTGTGGTTCCAAAACTGAGAGTTTTTTGTAGAATTTTTAGTCGCGCACCAACGTATTTATATAGGTGTTTGCAAACGTTAAGGGTCGGCAATCCACCTGTAGCCCAGCTGAGGCTATTGGTGTCCATGGGCGCTGGTCCACGTTGCTGCTTACTTCACGATTTTCGAAAAAAAAACTAGATGTTGACATTAGAAAAGTTTATTCTGTCGTTTCTTTATATTAGATTGCCAACGCTACAATTTTATTTTGTTTCATAACTACCTCCTACTCGCAACGAGAAAAATGACAAAATATTAACGCC